>JABCKD010001484.1:0-34717 GCA_013186415.1 Fusarium sp. NRRL 66088 | reverse complement strand
AACCTGGAGAGGTAAAATTGTGCTTTATTCATCAATCACTACAACTAGCAGACATCCAATAGCTAGCTATTCATGCATCCTGAATCTAGACCCTGTCCCGCCAATGGGTCGACACTCACTCCAACGCTTTGTCTAGGATCCTATTCAACGTCTTAGTAGTGTATCGACTAGCAAGGAAGAGGAAGCCTCTCACCGTGGCATACCACCTCGAAAGACATATGGCTTTTGGCTTTGCACTGGCCCTTGCAAACCCCCCACTTGTTGTCATTGTCTGCATTCTCTCTGAGAAAGCATGCGTCCAGGCACTCAGCCGCTTTCAGTCACGATCAGTTACAAGATAGCAAAATGAAAACAGGTCTATTTCACTCACGGCTGTTGTAAGTCTCGAGGTGCTCGGCGTCGCCGCCGTCTTCGCACTCGGGGACATCGTTCTGTCGGGGCCTAAGTTGCGGGGCTGCAAAGGCAGTCATGACGCTAATGATGAGGAAAACAAGAGATGACTTCATGATGAACAAGTCTTATGGGCAATAGAAAGAAAACGGAGTGGTGATGGGTTAGAAATTTGCCGATGACGGGCTGATGGTGAATGCAATACCCAACCTTCCATAGTCCTCTATTTGTATCCTCCACTCTTACTCTAGAAATGTTAGTCTTTCCCCCATACCGAGAGCATTCAAATCCTATGATATCATGGATAGACGATTCATACGTCAGTATTGTTGCTTGTGTTGGTTCTGCTCTCTCCTTGCCTCATGCTAATAAGTTTCTAACTTGCTTAGAGCATTAGACGTCACAGCTTGAAAATGCCTTGTGCAAGGCATTTTCAAGAAATACCGCCAAATAACTTTGAAGGCCATGCCCAAGCAGCTTGGTTGTTACAGTTTATGAAAAAACAGAGTGGTATAAGATTCCTTCGTAGCTGTTGTTGGTCATTAGTGATCGGCGTGGGCGAGTTTCATCGTGGACATAGCCACTTGCAAGGTCCCCCTACCTCCGACCAACACAATCCTCTGGTAGTGATTTCATCGTCGCATTATCCAGAAGTCAAGAGATTTGTCCTTGTTGGTCCTTGAATAAAACTAGAAACAAGTTTTTGTATCGGGAACAGGGCTTATGATCTCACAAACAAAACATTTCCTCTATCTGTCAGGATACGATAGGAAACCGTCCCATTAACCATAGCAAGTATATGCTACCTGGTACTTTTGTTCGTATTCATTGGATCAAACGAATAGACTTCTCACATCGGATCACTAGAACGCATAAACTTGGCCCTTGTGGGCGGTCTTGATCTCACCTATCAGCCCCATGCCATCACCCATAATTGGTCCGATCTAATGGATAGTGGGGAGATTAAGTTATGACAGTATCTGTGCCGTGACAGCTGGAACGTCAGCCCGCAACTAGCTTTCCTACAGGTACTTCTCCATATCGACCGAGAGCCTAGCATATGCCCCGGCCTCATTCACACCCTCCATGTTTCAAGAACTTAGGAGTAACTGGCCAGTCAAGCCGTGTGATTTCATTCATTCTCCTAAAATCCTTCTCATAAACTTGCTTCTCAGCTAGGTTGCAGACTATGCTTCAGGTTGACATGATTCCATGAGCCAACAGGTCGTAAGAGTCGACATTCTAGTATTGGGCTCATGATGACGCTGAAAGACATGGGGCCCTATGCATTTCTGTGGCAGATCTTGACTGAGTTTACAGGCCACGAATCCTGACAAGACAGCGTCGTTGGCTTCTGTAACATTACATAGTGGGCTGTGACAGCGGTGATGTGGTTTCCTCAATGACGTTTTGAAGGAATGGGAACTTCCACAGCAGTCTCATGTTGATCAACTTTGCATCAGTGGATGGACCACTCTTGGCTTGAGTTCCAACACAAGGTAGCGTCCAAGGTAGAGAACCAGAAGACTTGAGTACCCCGAGAAGATTCTAAGTGGAAGATAAAATGTATAAAGAAGGGACAGCTAGCTCGATATTAAAGCATCAACAACACTCAAACTTGATTGCTCTCAGCACACTTTGACTCTAATCTTGTTCACCACACCTTGTATCCTGCGTTTGTTTTACCGAAGCACACATTCATACACCCACATCCTTCATAATGGTCGACGCTATTGGCCTCGTTAGCGGTGTTCTTGGCATCGTGAGCTTCATCCAGTCGCTCATCCCCGAGAATCCAAAGGAAGGTGCCATTATCAGGATCAAGGCTGGTAATGGAGGTGACAATGACGAGGACTCAGTTAGTGACACATCTCTTGTACTACCTCATGAAGAAACTGACCTTTATAAACCAGGGAGGAGAGGTCTCTGCAGCCTATGCATGGGACTTTGAGAATAATTACTTGGGTAGAGCTGACGGTGACTCTATGGAGTTGGGGGGAATCGTCGAGACCATGATCGACTCTTTCTCAGGTGGAAGCCGTGCCGAGTACATAGGCATCTCGGTCGCAGATGATGCTGTTTGCGTTGCTTGGATCACTGTTGCCCAGTTCGACAAGACAAAGGGCGGTGCTTGGACAGGAGACATCGGATACGAGTGCGGTCAGAGCTGGTACGCCAACAAAGAAGCGGCGGGGTATTTGGGCAAGGACGAGGACGAGGAGTACATCCCCAAGTGCACCTGGCTGGACGGAAACCACTCGGGCGGCACCGAAAGCGCTTCCATGAAGTTCAAGACAGTTGCCTACGGACACGAAGTCAAAGACACTGTGGATAATAAGGAGGCGTGCAAGTACACTATATGGGGTGAGGATGACGCCCCGATTCATGGTAAGAGCGCCCTCATTTTTGGAACTCTTCTTGACGCTGTGATCTAACTCTACTTTCTCAGGCACCCCTGACAAGCGCGCCAATCGTCCCCGCCGTCCTTGGATGGAGCAGAAGTTGGTTGTCTCAAACCTTACCCAACACAAGGCAGAGGAGCTGTGCTCTTCGGAAACCTCTTGGGGTCCCGACTTTGTTGGCACCGACGGAATGTTCTGTGACATGGGAACCAAGACATTAACTCCTCTCTGCTCGACCAAGAATGTCGAGGGCTGCAACATCATTGACAATGACAACAAGGCAATCACAAAGAGGTCACGGGTGGCAAAGCGCGAAGCTCACATCACCCATAAGACATACAAGGCTATCAATCACTGGGACTGATGTAGCTCGCTCAAGGGTTGTGGAGGAGCGTGCTGGCATGACTCCGTTGGTGGAGGAAGTGAATTGAAAGACTTGTCACTTGGAAAGTGTATCAGAATTTCTTTACTATCTCAGTTACGGTTAAGATACCTTTTCAGTCATTAAATGCTTGAGAGTCGAAACCCGCGTGAAACCAATCACAACTTAGGTCAAGCAACTTGGCGTTGCTATCTGACTGCCCAGAGCGTCCCCGCTACTATTCAAGGCCACAACGTTCCCAAGGGGCAACTCAATCTCTTAATTAAGACCCGAGCCATGAATGGGTAAGGAGCTATCTTTTATTTTCCGGGGCCTTAATAGCTATTGTTGTTGCAGATTCTATTTCTCTTTTTATAGTGTCAAAGAGGATGTCAGGGACATGAGCAAGGTAGGTGCAGTAATGGTAGTAGGAGCACAGCCATGAAGAATAATAGCTTATACCTAAGAGTTCCATTCACTCTGCCATTCGAAGTCTGTGTTCCCTTGAGTGTCCGTCCAACATCTTTGTCACCTCGACATAGTCCATACATTGGTCGCCACTATGCCTCCGAGTCAATGCTTTGGGCCACAATCACTCCATCTTGTTCTTCTCAAAGCGCAGTTGCCGCAACAGGGCCATCCCAGTAGCAATAGATGCTGTTCCCTCCCAGATAGACGCAGCCTTCCAACCTTGGAACCAGAATATCGTGGCGCTGAGTAGTCTCATGGGCACTGACGCAGCGAAGAAGGCAGTATTGTTCTGATAGGCAGCCATTGAATAGTATATACCCATGCCAATGGCCGCCAAGGCATTTCCCCTAACCGACGGGAGAGCCGCGAAGGGGAGATTGAAAAATTCGAGTGTGTAGTTTGGGTTGACGAGGGTGGAGACACCTGAGACGAAGGCTGAAACACCAAACGCAGTGATAGTGATTTGTACTGGCGACAACATGCTGATTCTTCTTTGAACTGAAAGAGGAAGGTCCATTGATCAGATTTATTGAGTGATTAATGAGACGCGGTTGGTTACATGAAACCGATGCCGCGTCTACCGTGTAGCCCGGACAAATACTAATCCGTGGTGGCATTCCCAGGAGACTGATCAACCCTTCACTTCCAAGCCTCGGCTTAAAGTTAAAGCCCGGGGTTACAGGTTTCATTGGATCATCTTTGAAGAGGAATTATTCTTCTTGTCTCAGTTTCGAGCATCCTTCGTGTGTAGTGTCTATTTGATGGCTAGAGAGGCTGGAATGACAGGGGAGAGCTCCCATGATGTTAGTGACAAAAAGAAACTATTAACCTCATTTGCCATAACATCACTACTCATAAATATAACGCCAAAAAAGAAAAAAAAAAAAGAAAAAAAAAAACATGGGTGATTTCATCGCTTGAAAATAATGACATGAGACTTGATGGAGTGTCGTATTCATCCAGATTGGGCACAGTCGTACCTATGCTGTGCTGGGTGGAATCTTGGTGAATCTGTTTAGTACGCTAACAGCGCTTCGCTGAAATGGTGGCCGATAATGGTTATTTATGGATTCAAAGCTCTTCAAACATCTACCCAAAGATAATATAATAGTATGACACCTCTTAGGGGGCTAATTGGGTGCTCAAAGTTACTGAAACTACAGTATAAGGATCCTGCCTTTTTGCACTCCCGATAGTCTGCCTAGCGGGTGCAGGGTAGGCTACGCTCACGGTGTGGGAGTTCTCGTCATCATTACCCAAAAGCAGGATTCATCATCCACACCAGCCAATAGAATGCAGCAAGATAAATGCTACGTCATAAGCCCCATGAATTATAACCACCAGCCTGAGCACTGTCTTTTCAAGCCACATTCAAGGATTATCGATCTATTCGGAAGCACCGCCTTTACCCCAAACTCCTTCTGCCATGGAAGCCTTGATTTCACAGGTATTAAAAATGCCTGGTGACGAGGCCAAAGGCCAAGAAGCCGACCAGCCTTCCACCAAGGAGAGGCTGACCAAAGAAATCCAAAAACGTGTCGATGAAGCCTCAAACTTGCAGGAAAAATCGATCCAACTTCACCAGCAGGCGGATGAAGCCGAAGATTCGAAAGTTGCCGAAGACTTGAAATTCGAAGCTCGTGAAACGGACAAGAAGGCAGCCAAGCTGATGAAGACTGCCGAGCGACTCGAGGCAGGATGGATTCAGGGAGGCGCCTTTGGTACTGGAATCGGTGCTGGGATTGCGAGCGGCATCGGGGTCACTGTTGGAACTTTGCTTACAGGGGTCGTCGCTATCCCAACATCGGGTTTGGGCATGTTGATAGGGGCTGGAACAGGTTTGGTCCATGGCCCATGGGTGAAGTTTACCGAGGCTTTTAGCAAGGAAGAGGTCGACTCAATTGTACAAGATGCTCAAAAGGAGGCTGACACTATTATCAAGTCGGAAAAATCGGAAAAGCCGGGGAAGTCAGACGAGCCGTGACCGCTGACTGATGTTGGGTGGGATTTGGGCTGGAGTGATGGACAAAACATTCAGACTGTATCATGATTTTTGACGAGCGAGACTGAAAAACATGCAACTAGCGTATGTCTTTTTTCGCCTGAGAATAGATTGTATTGAGAATTGGCAAGTTGTGGAATCTTAACTGGGTATGGTGATATTGTTACAGCTTATTGAGTTATGATGGTTTCTTGCATCCCTATGAACAACATCCATTCTTGTGTCAAGGATACACTGAGATTACTGGTCAATCCAATATCCTTAACAAACCCATAGTGATAACCACTAATCCTCGTCCTTCACTAAAACTACTTTCCTTGCCAATATGTATGTTTCTGTTTGCCACCCATGACGCTTTGCGGTTGTTCCCAAGTACCCAGGCACGTCGAAGACTCGTCAAGGCGTCTTAGACAGAAGTGAAGATGTGAGACGAACGACTTTAATTGTTGTTCTCCAGACCTGGCCCGACCGTTTTCTCGACGATACCCGTCAAGCTTTACAGCTCCTCATACTCGTTGAATCGGTAGCCTCCTTCAGGCACATAGTGCAGTGTACCACGTGAGAACTCGGGCGGCTCGGCCATCGAATCACTTTCCACGCTGGTAAATATGATGGGCCACATCTGTCGGAACCTCGTCACGACTGTCATCTTCTCAATCTCCTCGTCGTTGATGGAGTGGATGGTGAGGCTAAGCTTGTGCTCCTTGGAAGAGTCCTTCGGAGTTGAGCACGAGAACTCCCACGAAAATTTGGCCCACGTTTCGGGGTCGAGCATGACGGAGCCTTCTCCGCGGCCGTCTTTGTCGATGGCAAGAGACTGCATAAAGATCTCGACGTTGGAAGGATCGCAGACTTGGTCGGATTCGGTGAGATCGACACGGATTACCTGGTTTGATCATCTATTAGAAAATGTATGACTACATGGCATGGAATACTTACGGGCTGGTAATTCCGGCCTTTAAGATCAACGGCTTTCAGGGTCACCCAGACCATCGGGGGTTCTGGTTCCTCGTAGCAGTCTTTTCCCAACGTTAGACAATGCCCAGTATCAAACAAGAGGGAATCTTGGTACTTACGGAGGGCTTTGCAAATGTCGAATGCCGTAATGGGCGACGCGAACATGGCCGCAACGAAAGGGAGGGCAAGGTAACGCATCTTGGCAGTTGTCTGGAAACAGTTGTACAGAGTTAGGTAGTTGAGTGGATTTGAGTCAACGAGAAGATGCTGAATTGCCGATACAAGGTTACGAAAGGTGTCTTTTTAAATGGCGGAGAGTATGTAATTATATACGCAAGCCCGAAACATGTCGGGTTCGACCCGGGGTGTCTGGATTGAATGCTGGGCTCGTCTATCTCAAAGGCATGTTGGTCGGCCGGCACCATGACGCGTCCCCAAGGCTAGCCTATCAAAAAGACGTGAGAGATGGGTTGAAAAGGAATAATTCCTCTCGGCTGTTGCCTATCACAGAAGGTCCACGAAGGATTTCTCAACTCACCAATGATAGGGCGTCATGTGGTCTGCTCACTTATGCAACTGGACAACCCAGAATTACAGGTGACGCCAAGGCAGTTTCAGCCACAAACTGGGGTAACTCTATACGAGTTAAAGTAGACGAGAATATGGGGTCATGTCCGACAAACAGGCATGTGAGGTTCTGATGTCTAGGGAAAGGCGGCGCGCCTTGAATTATTTTCAGCCTTATCTTTCCCGACCGATATCAGGGCTGAGTTCGTGAACAGATTGCACTCGCAGAAAAATCAAAGGTGAGAGCAACGTCATCCTCTGCAGCCCTGGCTTTGATCAGCCAGTTGTATTCCTTGCATCGTGGCTTCGGCAGGACGATGACCCGTTTCAGCCCTGAGACAGCTGCAGGAAACAAAGATCAGGCCACCAGAGCCAACAACTTTACACGTTGCCACTGCCCAGATCTGCACACACAAGGGGTGCTGACGCCTCTGCGAAGGGTAGCGGAGCCTGGAATGCATAATTCCCAGGAAAACTATGACCGTTTCAACTCCCGTGACTCATAGTAGGAGTCTTGGAGAACTGAATATGTGGCGTATTGAAATTGATTCAACTGTGTTAGCATTGGGATATGATGCTATGATGTGTTGGAAATATGTTCTTTATCACAGATGAAGTCGGGATAACCGATGGATAAGATCGATAACCCATCAGATGTCAAGTAACTAAGAAAACTGCCTTACTCGTAAGTGTTGGGACCAAATGCAACTTATCAGCCAGACACAGGATGTTGGGACACATTGTAAAGATGTTTCAGACGAAATAGTTGTTGAAATTCTCTAATTAATGAAAAGCCACAGGGCTACGCTCATGCTCTCAAGGTATCTTCTCTATCCAACATCAAATCCAAGACGTCAAGTCCCGACTCACAAAAACACAATAATCTATTGCTTTTCCAAGTTTCCCGCAACCATAGTCTCATCTCTTGACTGCTTCAAGAAAGGCACCAGCTTAGTACCACCAGTACCCGTCAACTCCTCTCCAGCCTTTCTCGAAGAAGAACTAGCCAGATTCTGGGGCCCTTCCTTGCTTCCTTGTCGAGCGGGAAGGACGATATATCTTGTTACGATTTGGATGTGCTTGTTTCGGAACTTGCTTAGGGCTTCGGTTGCAGATGTGAATGCTTCTTGGAGGCGGTGCTGTCCTTCTGTCGTAGGAGGCAGGAGAGCCAGTTCTCGGATGCTTCCCATGCGGGCGATATGCGTGAGGAAACGGCGGTGAGGACCGGGCATGTACTCCTTGACAATATCGTGGTAGCTCTTCTCGCCCTTCACCTCGGTATTGTTGCCGCTCGTAATATGTTCAACTCCAAGCACGATATCGAAGAACTGAATGAGAGAGCTTTGTCCGTTGCTTCCACCTCGCAAATGTCTCCATTCTCCCTTTCCATCACCTTCATCGTAGAAGACACCTCTTGGTAGACCGGCAGACTCCATGTTCTTGCTTCCAGCCAAGAAGGGTCGGATCTTGTAGTAAAAGGTCATGGGGTCGCACTTCTCATACATCCTCTCGAGAAGAACACCGACGCCATCAATGCATTCCTTGAGTTCTTGGAGAGCAGAGACAATTACGTCGTAGTCTCTTGTCTTGACAGCCTCGAGAGCCTCCATCATGCGGGGGATGATACCTCCAGCCCTAGCCTCCATCGCCACACTGATGAGCAGGAACCATGACTCCGACTCGGTTCCAGTAAATGTATGTAGGGTATCGATTTGGCTGAGGTCGGAAAAGTCGCTTCCTGAGCAGGAAAAGTTCCAGAGATTGGCGGCGGCGTATGTGAGAACAGGGGGGAGTTCGAGATGTTTCGACACTTGAAGGAAGGGGACTGTGATTTGAGGAGGCAGGATCTAAGAATGGTTAGTACATCGTAGTTAGAGAGACGAGATAAATATTTAGCTTACCTGCGCCGGCTTCTCACCGCCCCAGACATAGGCATGTGTCAAGAAAGCCATGATGGAATATGCTCTCCGCCACTCTGCCTCTGACCGAAGTCGGTCTGTGGAGAGAACGGGGAGTTGATCAACCGCTCTTCTAATGCCATTCTCGACCAGAGCTGGAAGATGCTGGATAATGAGCTCCCAAGGCTCATAGTAGGAATCGGGTAGTTGCCTTAGAGGGCTATGTTCTGGGAGAAAGGCATTGCTCGATACAGCAAACTCCTTCAACTCGGCGGTTGGCTTGATCCGTGGGATCTGGTGTGGTACTGCGTGAGGCGACATTGTAAATTTGGCGTGGTACAGAGGCGATGTCGTGTAAAGCTGTGATACTAAAGCGAGCGGAAGTGGCGTCTTGGCTTTGTTGGTCTTGTAAGTGATGGTGTTGAAGAACAATTAATCAGATAAAGAAAGGGTCGACACCAGTCTAAAATAGAGTTAATTGTTCCCATGGAGGAGACATTGTTTCCCGTCTCTGTGTGATCCGATCCGTCTTATTCTCGAAGCCCTGTTTTTCTCCATCCGCCTTCTCGCTCCGCTATCCTCAACCATCCGTAACCCGGTCTCCAACATGATGATCCGCATCTTCCGTTCCGGCATCATGCGGGCAATTGAGAATGACATCCATTGACCAATCAGCTACTTCCGTTGGCTTAAAATGGACATGATGACGTCCACTTTACGGGGCACGGAAGACGGAACTTCGGATGTGGGTCTCTTCCGTGTATCCGCTCGGGCATTCTTTGTAGATGCCGGAAGCGACCGAGAATGGGTCTCGACGGAACATAAAGTGATTTCACAATCCCATGGCAGCTCAGTCGTACGATTCCATCATCAGACATTCCCAAGTCACTCTCAATACCCTTACACTACTACCACCTTTACATTCACAATGGAGTTGTCAGGATTCGTCGATCGTCTCCGGAGCGGAGCCTCCCCCAAGTTCCCCCAAGATGCCAATTCGTTAGAGTTTGCCCGTCATCTCGACTCTCAGGACAAGCTAAGCCATCTTCGGGATGAGTTTGTCATCCCCACAAAGAGATCTCTCAAGAAGAAGGCCTTGGATGGATCGATTCCCTGTAAGTAGCTGTGTCGAGTCAAGTCTTGAGACTAGCTGACCCTTTTTAGCTCACGGTGCCTCTTCTAATGGCACTAACGGTATCAATGGTCATAGCAATGGCCACAATGGATCAAGGGACGACTCAGAGCAGTGTCTCTACTTTGTTGGCAACTCCCTGGGTGCTCAACCCAAGGCTGTCCGAGAGTATCTCAACGCTCAACTTGAGACATGGGCATCCATTGGTGTCAACGGTCACTTCAGCGCAATGGGGAACTCCCCTTTGACACCCTGGCAAGACATGGCTGAGGATTGCGCCATCAAGTCTGCCGATATCGTTGGAGCTTCTCCTAGTGAGATTGTCATCATGAACACTTTGACAGCCAACCTGCACTTTTTGATGGCCAGCTTTTACAAGCCCAATGAGAAGCGCCACAAGATCATTCTCGAGTGGAAGCCTTTCCCTAGTGACCACTATGCCATTGAGAGTCAGGTTGTCTGGCATGGACTTGATCCTGAGAAGAGCATGGTCAAGATTCACCCCAATGAGGACTTTATCATCACAACGGATTTGATCCTGTCTACTATTGACGAGCACGCCGAGGACACTGCTCTGCTCCTTCTTCCCGGCATTCAGTACTACTCTGGCCAACTTTTCGATATTCCCCGCATCACCGCCTACGCCCAAGAAAGGGGAATCGTGGTAGGCTGGGACCTGGCCCACGCCGCCGGAAACGTCGAGCTGAAGCTTCACGACTGGAACGTTGACTTTGCCTGCTGGTGCACATACAAGTACATCAACGCCGGACCTGGTTCCATCGCCGGAGCCTACGTCCACGAGAAGCACGGCAAGGTCGAGTTCAAGGATGACTCTGGCAAGCCCACATACCGACCCCGTCTGATGGGTTGGTACGGAGGAGACAAGAGCGTGCGCTTCAACATGGACAACAAGTTTGTGCCTACTGTCGGTGCGGGAGGATATCAGCTTTCCAACCCTTCTGCCATTGATCTGGCCAGTTTGTCTGGTGCCCTCTCTGTCTTTAACAAGACCAAGATGTATGATATCCGATCAAAGGCTCTCGTCCTAACCGCCTACGCCGAGCACCTCCTCGACCAAATCATCTCAGAGTCATCCGACGAAACCCCCCTCTTCCGCATCATCACACCCCGTGATCCCGCTCAAAGAGGAACCCAGCTGAGTGTCCTTCTCAGAGAAGGTCTTATGGACAGGGTGAGCGAGGCTCTAGAGGAGAACGGGGTCATCTGCGATAAGCGAAAGCCTGATGTCATCAGAGTTGCTCCTGTGCCTCTGTACACGAGGTTTGAGGATGTGTGGAAGTTTATGCAGGTGCTGAGGGGAGCGCTTGAGCAGTGATTTCATACGATACCAAAGACTGTAGCGTTAAAATAATGAGCAAGTTAGAATGTTTCATTTGACATGATCTGACCTGGATTGAAGATGAGGTGCTTCGGTTGACCCTAGACTCTGCCCCCTTGCGCAAGCATAGCCGCTGAATAGAAGCCTCTGGGGAAGCCCATATTGAGTACATCTAGCGCTCTTGTCTAAAGAAACGACGTAGCAGACCGTATGTGGCTTCTCCTAAACTTGACAATAGACCAGACCAAGAAAGGGGCCCCTTTTGTCTGACAGGCGAGGCCGCTCTGAGTCTCCCGCACCAAGTTCTCCGTACCTCCCTCGTACTTCTCCCTTCCGCCCTTGGCTGCTAAGTTAGTATTCTGGAATTGGCCCCCAGACATGCAATTCCTGAAGTCATAAATCTGACTGTTCACACCATCGGCACATCGCATACCATCGCCTTACTCTTCGGCTATCCATGGACAACCAAAACTCCATTGACCAATAATGACAAACCTAACATGCCAATCTCCTTGTCATCATGCATCTTCGGATACAGAAAAAGACCGCATTTTCGGTGGTTGGTATCAACACCTTGTGGGCCCTTCTCCGAACTTCCGCTTATCGGTCCGCACCTCGGAAGACAGAATACGGATCCGAAGAAGATGGAGATTCGTCATCTCACAAGGATGCAAGTCTATTACCGCTATCTATCACAATCAAAGATGATGCGTCAGGTCTATCCCACCCCCCGCGTCCAGCAAAGCAAACAAGTTCAATGCCGAACCGGAATCCCCTTCCATACCCGTCGGCCCGCCCCAGTAACTCGGATCAGGAGTTTGCAGCATGGACTCGCTTAAGCCTAGGAAAGCCGAATCGAGATCCCCAAATGGCGGTGATCCGACGGCTTGTAGCCCATTATGTTGCAGGAATGACCGGTCTAAGGAGTCTCGTGGTCGGCTGTTGGATGCCGGACTTGCTACCGGAAGACTCGGGTCTCTGGTAACTGCCGGAGAGGTTGAGTCTGTTCCGGCTTCGGATGGGATTAAGCCAAAGAGTTGACTTGAGTTTTCGGTTCGTCGTTGGCGCTCTGCTAGTTCGCGCTTCTCCAGGTACTCTAGGGCGGCAGTCAGAAGTGACTGGGCGATAAGGGAGTACTGTCTTGCGTGTGTATCGTGTTTTGAGCAGTGATCCAAAGCGTGGATAGACATGCGCGTATACTTTTCTAGTATCCGGCCAAAGCCGCCTAGGAGACCTATCCCGAGGACAAGGGAGCTGGCAAACAACCAGGATCTAGAGAAATCAGATGCGGTTCTCTCACGACGGAAGGATACTCACACTAGAACGGGCACATGTCCAACGAGAATTCCTCGCTGAATCAAGTCCAATATGGGATCCACCATGAGACTAGCTGCATCAATGCAAGCGTCTGCCAACTTCGACTTTCCAGATGTCAAGGCAGATCGACCATTTGATGACACTGCCGTATCAGATAATCTTCGACAAAGCTCATACATGAGAAATGGTCGAGAGACAAGCATGACGGCGTAATAATATGTCGACAAGACCTGGCATGCGCCACTGGCTTGAGCTTTATCCTGAGCTTCGGGGTTTGCGATGATATCCTTGAGTTGCTTTAGCCAGCGAGATGACCAGTCCCGCAGCTGTAGTGATATTCCTTCGGTAAGTTGTAAAGATATCTTCCGTCTGGAGTAGATTTCTGTCACTACTCCCTCCAGGACCAGAAATATCTGAACAGACGCGTTGAGAAGGTCGGGAGCCTCATTAGCCCCCTCGTTTGGATTTTGATAAGGCACAGTGCAGTCGACATCGGAAGTTGCAGGCGGTCGTCCCATAGAGGTACTCAAGAAAAGATCAACCACTCGTAAACTCTTCCAGAGACGATCTCGTTGTCTGTGAATATCGGGACCGAATCGTGCATTAACTTCAGTCCTGTGAATTCCAACAGAGTACGCAGCTCGTACTGCGATGCCGAAAAACAGGAAACCTCCGTTGATCTGGCACGAGCAGAGCATGTATAACGTGATGAGTGTAAAGATCTGGATGGTGGTTACGCTGAGATTGCCACTCAGGTTTGCGTATGCTTTGTCACGGGCGTACTCAAAGTAGTCTTGTGCCATCTCTTCGTTGTCCATCTGTCTTCCAATGGCCAGCACGAGAAGATTCACAACTGTAGTCGCATCATCGGGTTTGTGGTCGAGATTTGCCCATAGCATGAGATCCTCTAACAGTCGGCGATTGTCAAATAGATCCACGAGCCCAGTCGCAACTGACAGGTACGACGATACTGCAGAGGGAATATCATCAGGATTGATGCTCGGGAGGCGATTATCACCTGGTAATCGGCGAGATTGGTGCGCAGGCGCGTTCTCGAGCACAGAGTAACGACTTGTCTGAGGTGCGAATGCACTCTGGCCAACTCTAGTGGTGACAAGCTGTCGGACAGACTGAAAGAAGGACAGAGGGGCACAGTCTCCCACAAAGATGAGTTTTCCCTGAGCATCGCAAACAAGTCGCGCTTCTCTCGGCACTTCGGTCTCATCCTCAGCATCCATCCCTTGTGGTTGTGCCGATACCGGCCTTGTGAGCTCTGCATCTGCCGGCGTTGATGGAGTTGTGTTTCTTGTAGAATGAGCACGAGCATCTCTCTCAGAGGCTGGGGGAGATGTCATTGAAGCCAATGATTGGCCATTGCGACGTCGTCGCTGAGGTGAGTAGTGACAGGAATGAGGCCTCTGTCGCCGAGAACAGTAGCCACAGGGCAACTTGCCATCGCATTTGACCTTATCAGTCAGTCTCACTCTAAAATTCAATGAGTAATAAAACTTACTTTTCTCGCTTTACAGCCATCACAGGCATTGGCGATGCGGCTGCGGATGTACCGTCCTGGCTCTTGTTCCGCAGCGTCCATGCTTTTATGAGAGAGCGGATGTTTCGGTGAGAATTTGTGCCACGCACCGTGGACTCGCGGAAGCACTGTGGGCCGAGCTCGGTAGTTGAATCTCGGCCGACGGAAAGGAGCGGATGTGGGAAATTGTTAGTGCAATGCCGAGCCGGCTTAAGAGATGGCTGGCTGAGTTAACCTAGAGTGGATGACAATGGGGAATGAGAAATGGATAATAAGTCATTGTTTACTTGTTGAGAGTGTGAATTAGCATGTATTAATAGACACGTTGCACATGAGACACTCAATTCTTCAATCCTGGGTCTCATGAAGCCACATGCAGGACGTGGTGGTCAGCCGACACTTTACTTCAATTTGACAACCGACATGTAACATTGATGCTGAAAACCACGAGAAAGAACTTGAGTTTATCTTTCATGTTTCTTTTTCTCAGATTAAAACTGCTAATATGAAGTAGTGCCGAGTCAGAGTTACCGTACAAGTTTCAGTTTGGGTGTTATGGACGTGATGTTCCCTGATAGTAGAATGGTAAGGAACACATCTTTAACAACATTCATATTACGACGGCCTGATGCCGCAAAGAAGACGTAGATTCAATGCAAAGGTACATAAATGACCGAATTATGGGGATATCACAAAGCTCAAAGAACATGTTCGTTAATGGCCGTCAATCATTCATCAACTACATAACTAACCAACAGCTCCAGCCCATCGTCATCAAATATTACTCAGCCTCATTACCATGTACCACCGGGAAGGGCAATCTCGGATCCCTTGAAAGTTCCGCTGACCTTTCCAAGCTCCAGAGCAGCATTGATAACACCACCAAGACCCTCTCCTGCAATCAGACCGGCAGCAACAGCAAAGGCGTACATCTCGAAGCTGTTTCGGAACCACTTTCGCCACCACCAGGCTGTGATGGAACCAAACATGACGGCGTTGGCGTAGCCACTGT
Source organism: Fusarium sp. NRRL 66088 (assembly GCA_013186415.1). Lineage (NCBI taxonomy): Eukaryota > Fungi > Ascomycota > Sordariomycetes > Hypocreales > Nectriaceae > Fusarium > Fusarium sp. NRRL 66088. The sequence goes on along the minus strand of JABCKD010001484.1, from coordinate 19,338 downwards.
CAGGGCCAAGAACCCAGGCGACACCGACCGACATCCAGTTGGGGAGCCAGTTGCGGTACTTCTCGCGGGGGCCGACAAGGTAGAAGTGCTTGAGAACAGCCTGGAGAGCACAGACGACACCCATGACGATGGAGAAGATGGCAGAAGATCGAGGAATGGGAATCTTGGGCATGGTGACAGCGACAGCGACAGCTTCCCAAGCACTAACCGAGGGAGCAGCAAAGGGGCAGACGTCGGCGGGATCATCGCTGGGCTTGAAGACACAGGGGTATGCCGACATGAAGAGGACAAAGATTCCAGGGGCGAGGAAGACAGAGACGAATGTACCCATGGCCTGAGCGTAGAACTGCAGGTTGGGGGGAGTCTTGAGCAGGAAACCAACGCGGAAATCGCTGACCAGCGAGTTGGCAACATCGGCGGTTCCCGAGGCAATGTTACCGGCGACAAGGTTGATTCTCTGAGCGGCCTTGAGCTCGTAGTGGCCCTTGGTGATGCCACCGTACACAAGCTGGGAAGCCTTGGCCGAGGCAGTGAGAGGGGCACTGAGATGTTAGCAAGCAGCTATAATGGGACTCGGGTAAACTTACACATCAGTGACAGCACCACCGTAGATGGACATGAAGGCAAAGAGAAGACCAAGAATACAAGCCAGGATAGCCAGGCCAGCGTTCATGTGGAACTGCAGCTCAGCAACGATGCAAGCAACAACCACAAAGGTAAGAGAACCGACAACCCAGACCCAGCTAGGAACCTGCTGATCAGGAAGAGCAAAGTCCTCAACGAGCCCGCTGTCCTCGTCGGCCTTGCGAGCCTGCTTCTCAAGGAACGCGACGTGCTTTCCACGAGCCTGGAGCTTGTTGTTGATGGAACGAGCAGACTCACGCATGGCAAACTTGAATCCGTCCCAGACGACCTTGGCGTGGAGGAAGAACTCGACAAGGGAGTAGACCATGAGGACCATGACACCGGGCCAAAGGAGCCAGTATCGGGGAGAGGGGACGTAACCGGGCTCGTCAACGCCGGTCATGAGGCTGAATCGAGTCAGGCCTTCCCACTTGCCCTCGCCGACCGCGATACCGATGCACTCTCCGTAGTGGACCAGGAGGGGACCGATGAGTGCCCACGCAGCCACGGTACCTCCGAACCAAGAGAGGGCGGCGTTGAGACCAACCAGGATACCGGAGCCGAAGAAAGCAGGAGTCAACTGGACGTACCAGCCCCAGCTCTCAATAGCCAGGAGTCCAGGCACAGAGTAGCCTCCCCAGATGTAGAACCTATCACGGGTTAGTTATCAGATATAGAAGGCAGGTTGAGACTATTGAAACTTACCAGGTGAAGATGTGCCAGTTGTGGAGAATACCATCGGCATACTGACCAACAACAATGATGAGAATGGCCAGAAGAAAAGCGTAACCCAAAGCCTTGACCTTCTTCATAGCATCAGCCGCACCAGAGCCAACAGCGTGCATGGAGCGAATAGTCATGGCCGTAGCAGTAGGCGTAGGGAATACAAGGTTCAGCTCCCGAGCGACATTGATAATGAAGAACCTTCGAAGAGGAACAGCAGCGAAGAGACCGAACAAGGCGCAGACAAAGGTGATGGTGAGGATGCGACCAAAGTCTTCCTTGGGATCTTGCGAGAGGAGATCAAGTCGATACATGGCAGGGAGACCGGCAACAAAGACACCTGCCATGCCACCAGCTCCAGTAGCGGAGGCCTGGATGATGGAGTTCTCCTGAGGGCCAAATTTGCCGCCCAGAAAGGGGACGTTGGGGAGGGACTTTGTCAGGAGAAGAATGAATCCATAACCAAAGATAGCTCCGAACATGGTGGCTGGGAAGGTAAATCCCGTCTTCAATCCTATAGAGGTTTGTTTTAGCCCAATTCCTGACGATTTGGAGGTGGGTGCATGCATACCCAGGTAGACGTTGGAAGCGTTGACGAGCGAACCGAGGATGATACCAACCACAACGGCACGAACCGTCAGCGGATTAGGCTCAGGCTCAATTCCCTTTGGCATCGGAAAACTAGTAAAGAGATCCGTGATCCTGTCATCCTCGCCGTCCGTGTCAGACTTGAGGTCGACATCCGAGTGAGGGAACTTTTCGTTGTACGCCGGCTGGACGACGACGTCCTCCGGGTTGGTGGTTTCGACGGCCATGATGAATAATCAAGTCCTCTGCAAGGTATCTACCGATGGGGATGCTTGAGAGACTAAATTAGACGCCTGTTGGAAATTCTGAGTTTCGGGAAAAAAAGCTGGGGATGCAGTGTTGCTATTTATCTCCTCCCCTGGGTTAAAGTTTATGGTTTCACCGTTGCAGCTGCACACGACATGTAGCTCAAGGGTCACACGCGATTTCGCAAATCACCAACAACATTTTGGGGACCTTTTGCAATCCGTCCTACAAGAGGAAGGCTCTCGGCGACCCGGCACGATGGAACGGCTACAGGATACATTCCGCGCTTGAAGGTGCACACTCGCTCGCCACAGAAAGACGGAGATGGGGCATGTCCAAGGGTTAGATCGGCGCGGACACCTTATCTGTTCGTGAGTCGGTAATTGGCGAATCAGATGTGCAAGCGTCTAAACAGCTTCCTGAACGGGACCGTGGTCGTCGGCTCCGAACTTTTGTGCGTCTGGACTTTGAAATCTGGGTGGGTCTACTCCGTAGATACCGCTCCACCCCCGGACGGGTAGCACCGAGGAGACGGGCGAGGGTTCAAGGAAAGAGGAATGACCGACGTTGGGATTATCACCAGCCTTGTCTCTGGAGGGTTACTTTGCATAGATATGGGCCATAAGGGTGTTTCCAAGTTTGCCTCTACAGCGAAAGAGAGTAGCGTTGATGATCATGGTCTAGACTTTCCCCCCCTCACTGAAACACTTCATATCACAACAGACAAGAGCAATGTATGTTGTTGGATAGAGCTTTTAATTGCATCTTACATTCCGATATCGCGTCAGTAGCAAAAAGACAACAGAACGGCCTCACTCCCAATATGTCCATCTCCGCGATCCAAAACACTTGCTAATCAGGCCACTCAGCAACCTATCGAGTGTCGGCCGTCGGGGAACCTTTGTTGCGCTTGGCGACCCCCTGCCGACCCCAGCGCGGAAATAGGAACCTTTGTCGGCGGGCTTGTTGGTCGCACAGTCTCTCGCTACACTATTTGGCTAGCGAAGAAAAAAAAAGGGACCTTTTGAAACCCCCCCCTCTCTCTCCTCCCCCATACTGCACGACCACTTTGACCAACCTCTTTGGCAATTGTCCTTTTGAAAAGAAACAATTACAAATGCGGAAGTTGTGTTGAGAAGTGCGGAATAAGGTGCTGACAGAAACAGGGATCCCATCCCAACCACTTAATCTGCCCCCGTATCAAGCGTCACGTGTACTAGATTCTTGACTCCATCCATTCTTGATCGTATCTTTACAAACCGCTGCTGCTTATCTGGTACGTTTAATGTTGCATTCAAATCCGCTTCTTTCAAGTCTTGGCTCTTTCGTGAGCTGCTGTCGCTGTCGCATCACATACCCCCTTGAGGATTTTGCCTGCCAGTCTTAATTCTTGGCGCGCTCTGGGGTCCCACCATCCTTGTTCGACTGCGCCGTTCTCTCGATTCAAAAGGGCCAGGTCGGCCGCTTCTGCGAGCCATCCAAAACTCTCCATTCTAAAATATTGTCGTGCGTTTTTTCGCCTTTTGAGTTTGGACGGTGCAGTAGGTACCCCAGTTGAGGCTCAATGCATGGGACCACGGTGAATTTAGCTTAGATTCTACATGAAATATACAATTTCAAACCCCGAGGTCGCCGAAGATGACTTGACATGGTCGTCTTTGGCACAATTACCTCCATGCCATGCTGCAAACATTCATGTCACCTCATCAGCTTCGATGCAAACGAAGTTGATGATTCACGTGCCTGTGTATTCAGTGCACGTCATGGCTTCATTTGAGAACAGCCACATCATCACCACTTTTCAGCCTCATTTAGGTAAACATCATCACCACCCACTGGATGTTCGAGGCGCTCCCAAAATATCGCATCTCAGGCCAATGAACCCTCGCCTACAAAAGAACCAGCACGAGCGGAAGCGGGCGCAAGGATATGTTATCGCGACATGCAGTGGCAACATCGGGATCATTCTCTCTCGGCGCGAAATCCCACCCCGATAAGGCAACGAACGACCCTCTCGATTTCGACCCAGTACTCGATCCCGCTTCATGACCGGTGATTTCCTGTCAGATGGATGGACAATGAACGAACGCGCCAAGATGAGAACAGATCCTTCACAGCGCCACGACAATGAGGGAGCCGACCCCGACCAGACGGGAACAGAAGCGAAGGAAGTACCCAGGCCCGGCTAGACAGTCCCAAGACCGTTTTCTAGCCCGCCGATTGGCTCCCCAACGAGGCCCCGAACACCCCATGTCGGCGTTTTCACCTACAGATGCGATATCAAGGTCGCCACTGATGCTTATCCGGCTCAACAATCATGAACAGCACCTTCTAAAACGGCAAAGATCTTGTTCGCCCCAGGGAGAGATATCGCAAAGACCGGACTTCATCTTTTTGATACATGATATTGTTTGGTGGAGTTGTTCTCAAGGAGCTGGCTTGAAGCTGGGGGTCAGTCTAGACCAGAACGAACGAGGGGCTAACCATCAAGCGAGAGGCAAACTTCGCAACCCGATAAGCCAGGCTGACAAAACATTTTCAAGCACGTCTGATTACGACAATCTCGATCCACGGGGGGGGGGGATACTAGGTTCAGAAGATGCTACCAACAACTCTTGAGCTTTCAATGTGGTGGCCCGATGCTGCTGCCATGACAACTAAGAGGCTGTGGTCCTCCAGTTCTTCTGAGGTGTTGCACAACGCGCTGGATGAAGAGAGAGGTGTCTTAGCCCTGATCAAACGGTCCTGAGTCCGTCAATACACACTCTCGTTCGATTGTCCCGGGAATGCTCAAGGAAAGCCGAACATGTCGAAACCGAGACCATAGCAAGTACAACCAAACGACTCCTCAGAAACCACAGTCTCCCTCACGACAAGACTTCTTTGGCCCTAGTTGGATTCTCCGGCATACATGACCAGCTACCGAGCCCGGCCGCTCAAAGACTCGGCGCACCTGATGATGATGCAAATGGAATCCACTTCAAGGCGAAAGATGTAAGCTTTGCGCTGGGAACATTATTTGGTACGAGAAGCTGACGGTGAAGGACAACATCTTGCCGCCCAACGCTTGGAGACTGAACGACCGAAACCTCGACCAAGACAGACTCAACTGAAATGCTACGCCGAGAACACACCAAGCTGTTTGGTGGCCTGCTTTCGCAGCTCTCTCGTTCACGGCTCAGCTACCACGATCGTGTCTCTCTGAAGTGGGCAGTGCTGGAAATCCTCCAAATCCTCGACTCTAGGGGCTAATACTCCACCGGTGTGTTTCCCAGGTTCTCCTCGCTTGGATCTCCATCTCACGTAAGAAGCTCTCGTTAGTAGGTCCAGTTGGCTCTCTCCGCTTCTTGGCTCGGCTAGGGTCGCGTCGGCCCGTAGTCCGCTTGGGGTCTTTGTGCTTATTATACCGGGCTGCTAGGACGACCGCGAGGCAGTGGTTCTCTATTTCAGCTCCGACCTTGTGATAGAGCCACTATGCCGATTATCCCGGCTCCAACTGTGATAAAGAACTCATTTCCAACACATCATAGCATCATATCCCAACGCTAACACAGTGGCCTTTTTTTCTTCTTTCAGCCTTCCTGCCGCCTGCGAGCTGCAGGCATACCTTGTGATCTTGATGACACTTTCAAAGCAAGCCATCGACCACAATAACAAAGAACACAGCTATTAACATGAGAGCATTGAAACCGGATCGAAAAACGACCCGCCCAAACATCAAAAGGGATACCAAGGTTGGCCACTGTCGGCGCTGACCTCTTTGAACCAAAATTGCTACGACCGTGGAGAACCTTCAACGTACAGCTAACAGCCTGTCTGATAACCGTGGAATGCCCAATATGTGTTGCAAAGCGGCAGGTCTGACGCTTCAGCCCCGATGTCAAGGAGCGATGTGGCTGAAATGTTTCAAAAGTTTGAAGCTGTCGTCACAAGCTCATGATAGATCTATGAAATTCTGATCCCCTGCCGAGGATGTCTATGACGACACGTGGGCGAGTGCTGAGTGCCTGTCCTGCTGAAGGCTTGCGACGGATATCAAGGAAACCACACTCACTGAATGAGTTGAAATATGCATCGTTTTGTGTAGCAGAAAATAATCTCGAGTCAGTACCCATTCTTCTGACTGTTCATTGCCCAATTACCGATTTCATGGTAGAATCTATAGATAACTTGACTTACGAGCTGCGCGTGTCGACAATTTACAACTCAGAACACTACTTTGGATGGGAAATGACTGGACACAAGAGAGATCTTGGATCGACGCTAAGCCGCTGATGTCAGATGAGAGCCTCAAGATATAATAATAGCCGAATAAACTGCTCTTACTATGTAGTTGTGGTGATAGACCCGAGAATCCGATATATCCGCATCCAGGCCGCCTTTTCCATCGGATAAGCTGTGCCACGTTCCTCATTATTGGGCGGGGCCTCCCCTCATTCTGACGTCTTTAGATCAATTGGTTCATCAGTAACCAGTCTATGTCGGGTTCAGCGGCGGATTTACGGCAGTCTCGCGGGTTTGGACTCTGTATGAAAAGTATATGAACTCGACAATGCCATGGAATCAACTAGACCGGACTGAACCTACCAAACCAGATTTGAACACAATTGGACATCAACTACAGAATACCCATTATAACTTCGTCTTTAAACTATGGCTCCTTCCGTGACCGAGACAATTGCTGAACAGCCAGCACCCGCCTTGTCGACGACTGGTGCTGCCCAGAAGAAGGTCCTCATCAATGGCGTGGAAAAGAAGGTGAACCCACCACAACTTCAAGTTCAAGGCAAGACAAAAGATGGCAGAGCGTTGAAGATGAGAGCTCAGCCCAAATTTGACAACCTGGAGGATGAGAGATTGTACCGCAAGCAGCATCTCGCTGCCGCATGCCGTGCTTTCGCAGACAGGGGATTTGATGAAGGTGTCGCAGGTCACATCTCTGTCCGTGATCCCATCTTGACAGACCACTTCTGTAAGTATTCGTGTTTCCGACGTAAAGGGCGAATAGTGGACTAATGGCGCCTGTAAAAGGGCTCAACCCTCTTGTTAGACACTTCTCACTGATGAAGGCATCGGATCTCATCCTGGTCGACGAAGACGGCAACATTGTCGAAGGGGATGAACCCGTCAATCTCGCAGCTTTCACCATCCACTCGGCCATTCACAAGGCGAGACCAGAAGTCAATGCGGCTTGCCATGCTCACAGCGTAGCTGGCAAGGCATTTGCGACCTTTGGTCGTGAATTGGACATGATTACCCAGGACGCTCTACGCTTTCACAAGAGCCATGTCGTGTACACCCAGTTCAAGGGCGTCGTGGATGATGATGAAGAGGGCAAGCGTATTGCACAGGCTCTTGGACAAGCCAAGGCGGCAATCCTCATGAACCATGGTCTTTTGACTGTTGGCCAGACAGTTGACGAGGCAGCATTTTGGTTCATCAGTCTTGACAAGACTTGCCAAGCACAGCTTTTGGCGGACGCTGCTTCTGCTGCAGGGTATAAGAAGGTGTTTATTGATGAAGATGAGGCCGACTACACTGTTAGTCAGGTGGGCGGCCCCGAGAAGGGCTGGCTTGCGTTCCAACCTTGTAAGTGATGACTGCCCTAGGTTTGGATTCTATTCTAACATGTCCCAGATTTCGATGAGCAGGTCGCCAAGTCGAAAGGGGAGGTGTTGAATTAATTCTTTTTGTCATTCCCGCTTGATTTATTATCTACCCGTTGTAGCGTTTTGAACGGATTCCATGTTTGTGAGCAGTGTCTCTGCAACCCTTGACTTATCTTGACCGCCATGTTGGCCAATAATCTATATCCTGTCTGGAGAAAACAGGCATCACTGTCGTATGAAGCGACCTCTGGAATTTTGTAGCGGCCTGGAGCATGGAGGCTTAGGGAGATGCCGGAGCTTGCATTGGCATCGGGAGCAAGGTTGACACCGGGGTACAGGATACGTCAGACTATTGGTGCTAGCAAGGATGCGGTTTGCTTTTATACAAGGCCTATAAATATTTCAACTCTTATGCAGATACTGCACTGCCATCTGGAATCCTTCGCGTCCTCATTTAATAGAGGGCTATGCTGCTATATTCACGGTTCGGTACCAACCTCCCAAAGGCTGACGCAACCCTGGATCGGCGTTGAGAGCGGGTGAAAACCAGAGGATGATGCTTTGACGATAGCTGATTGGCCCTTTGTTCTGTATCTGTTGTATTGTACCTAGAGAATCCACTCGCGAGCTTGACACTGGATGATGGGCTGCAGGGGTAGGGGTGCATGTGCCAGCAGCGCTGTTGACAGTGACCCGACTTTACGAAACGGGCAAGCAGCCCGAGAGTTCCAGGGATCATGGTACTGGAGCATGGCAGTGCTCTGCTACAACAATTCATTGCGTGTATTTGGCCTTCGCTTTATGTTTTTTCTGTCCTAGTTGACTGAGAATTTCCAAGGGAATAAACAAAGAAAACCGATGGAGAGAGGCTTTAGATGGGGACATGCACACCCTGTGAGAATCATATTTAGACGTTTTAAAGTCAGATGAAGCTATTAAACTGCCGCTGCGCGGTGAAGCTGAGGCCGATAGCCCGAAGGATTTGTTTCATGAGAGCAGAAACACGTGTATGCATTCAAACATGGGTTCCGCTCTTGGACAATCCTTCATCCATCCCACATCCCGAGACCCCATCTTTTGTTCACGGTGAATCGTCCACTCTTCTTAGCCAACTCGCATGCAATAGCAGCATAGACTATGGCAGAGCCTCAATCAACCTAGCCATTTTTCCCTTTTGGGGATACCTCTGCGACAGTTCCAGCCCTCTTGGCCATGGTTGAAGGCAGTTTGTGGCTATGGGCAGTGCTTATTTGTCAGTTGGGAAGAAGAGCCCTGTAAAGGAGCCTACAGCGTGGAGCAACTGGGTCTGCTGTCTATTTTGAGGTACGGGCAACATAGAGGGCAAAGAGTTTTCAAAATTTCATGCTTTCGTCTTCAAGTATTTAAAGAAGAGGCTGACTGCTCGTACCGTACTTCTCGTTCCACATCATCGCAACACCTACTGCTCCAATACTTGACCATTCTTCAATACAACGAACGAGCCTAAACAACTTCAATAATCACATTTACAGTTATCAAAATGGTTCGCCTGTCTCTTTCCACCGTCGCCATCCTGGCCTCTTCCTCTCTGGTTATGGCCCTGCCTGCCCCTGTTAGCAACGACAATGGAGCTGAGGCCTTTTCCTGGGAGGGCTGGGTAGAAGACATCATTGCCGACCCCAACGGCGACTATCTCTCTCCTGAAGATGCCATCAAGGTGTCCGAAGCTGCTGAAACTAAGAGATCTCTTGAAACCCGTGCTACCTGCCGCGGCGATGACGTGGCTGAGAAATCTGCATATGTGCGTTTCAACCCTCATATCATAGTGCATGTTACTAATACTTCCAGGTCCCCGATGCTGTTGCTTGTATCAACCGACTTGCTAGCTATGGTAACAAGGCTTGCAAGGCCAAGGATGCTGTCACGGTCATGTGCAAGATTGGTCGTGCTCAGATCACCGCCGTCGTTCCAGGTGGACGCTACCCTACCTCGGACTCTTGGTAAGTCACACATTAACAAATTATTCGCCATTTCGCTAACAATATGTTTAGCAATAACATGGCCCGCGCTGCTGGAAAGATCATGGACAAGTGCACCAGGGCTGATCAGACCGTCAACGGTGCGGATTACTCGTTCGGTAACGGCAACATCGCTATCCATCTCAGTGCGCCCTGAGGTCCTATCCGCTCCATAGATTTGGGATTGGGAGATTTTGAGACACTGGGACTTTTGTCTGGGACGCGCTTTTAAGAATGTGCGGTGTTATGTCTGCCTTTACAGCCAAAGAGGAATTGGAACCGTGTACATAGCCCTTCATCTTCTATATTGTCTATGTTATCCGCTTTGCTGTTGCTTTTATACCCTGTTGCGCATGCTCTGACATGAGGATCACAACCAAGAACATATCCCCAGCAGTGCATGCCCAGTTTGAGTCGTAATCGCGGAGAGAAATATCTCATTAGGGCTCTTACCTATCTCAAGTATTTGAACCAAGCTAAAAGCATACCAGCCATTGCAACAGCCCACGGAACCGCCTTTACCAAACCCTTCCTCAGGCCTTCCCTTAACAAAAGGCTGGACTTTTCGTCGAACCAACCCTTCTCATTCAACCTAGGGAACTCGCTTTTCGGTACCTCTTTGCCCAAAAACTTGCACAAAGGACCCCATCCGTCTTCGAGTTTGAACTCGAGCAACCTCTCGGGAGGAGTCAGTCTCCTGACCATCGCGTAGTGTTGAAGGTATTTGTCCCGAGCTTTGAGTTCAGCTTCTCGCCTAGATCTTATTCCAGCCCATCCTGCCACAACGCTTTTTTGAACCTTTCCGATGGGGTGGATGTAAGCTCTATCTAAATGATACACAAGAGTGGCAAACGGGTTAAACATGTTCCCTATAATGGCATGCATATAGCTTTCGTACCACTTGTCAATATCCCTCTCTACTAGGACAACCTTGGCCTCGGGATATGCGGCAATCAGATCGTCGGCAAAGGCGATGGCGGGCGTATCTGAACTCACTGCTCCGAACGAATGGAGTAGCTGGTCAAACTCTTCACGACCAAAAGGCTTTCCCTTGTGGAAGAATTTTCGATCAATTGCATCTTGCCACATCTCGTTGTCGCCAAAATGAGTGGTAAGTAGGTGAAACGAGTGCCAACATGGGATTCCCAAAGTCTCTAGAGCTGAGGACATGGCTTCCATGTAGATTAGCGAGAGATGTTCTTAACAGTGGGATGGCTTTGTACTGACTGGCTGTGCCTGTCCGGTTGAACCCCAGACAAAGTACTTGCATTGGGACGCTTCGCACTTTGCCCCGGGGTGACTCATAGTTGATAGGTTGGAAGAGCTCTGGGTGACGATCTTGAATAGTGGCCATGGTTTATAGTTGAGATGGTTTTGGGGTATGACAAGACGAGTAGAGGCATGGGGAAAAATGGAAGATGCTCGCTTTTTGTTTCTTACCCCGGTGATCCCGGAACAGGGGTGTGAGAGAACTAATCAACAGCAGCTTCATCGACAAGGATAGCTGCATCTCAGACTAATAATCTGACGTGAGACCTCGCTTGGAAGTTATACGGAAATACTGTAGTTCTGAAAGAAATAAATTTCTTGAGAGGTCGCAATAGTAAATTCTTGTCCCAGTACTGGATAACCTTGTCGTTTTCGTGCCAAATCCAAGACTTGAGCCTTAACCTCTAGGAGTGGCTTTGGAAGGAGACCCGAGGAGGCACCCGACTAAAACCTAGTGTCTAAATCTAGCACAATGAGCAGGACTACTTTAACGAGTTATGAAATCAAAGATACCGGCCTCGACATGGGTGAGCCTCTTGGTATCGTGGTTGGCAACTATCGCCTACCTATTTATCTGACTTGAGCTTAATGATACGCTTAAACTCGGCCTCTGTGTGAATCCACGCTTCATCTCCTACACCCCGTCCTCGCAAGACAGCGAGCCCCTTCAGCACATCCGTGGAAGCACTCTCACAATCTTGGCCGACGGAGTACATTCCACTCCCAACCTCTCCATTCGAGCCCAGGGCCACTTCAAGATCATCTCCCACCGGAATCCCATTACCCTGTTCCCTGACGGACGGATACCTAGCACTTGTGGCAAGGTATAGATGCCTCTCACCCGACTCTTCGATTGGCACAAACTCGACTCCCGCCAGTGCTTCCGGCGGCACGTTGTCGAGGAGCGGCGTCTTGACAGTTCCAGGATATCCATGCACAAAACTGACTTCTGGGGTAGTCTTTGACAATGCTTCAAGGCAAAGTGTAACCAAGGTGGTGAGGTGCTCGCGCAGCTCGGGGACTGCGACGTGACGAGCTTGATAGTCAGTCTGGTCAAGCTTTCCTTCATGGCCTCCACCTCCAACAGAAATAACCCGACGAAGGGAAGGAGCTTTTTTCATAAGTGGGAGGAGGTTTTGGATGAAACGCATGCGGGAGTAGTGATTCAATGCCGCTAGGAGATGGAGACTCTCTGACGTTTCTACAAACTCTCAAGTTAGTATTGGAAATTGGCCTTGCGATCGGGCAACACGCCGTACCAGTTCGGGAAAGATCCATAACTCCACAGCTCAGAAACAGCAAGTTCAATGTTTTCTCTCTGGTCTTGATGTCGTCGCACACCTCGTCAACGGTCCTGATCAAGCTTACATCCGCCTTGAGGAAAGTGAACTCGCCCTCGGGATTGAGCGTCTTGCATTCTGCCAGGATGCGGTCTGCGGCATCCTGGGAGCGTCCAACAATGTACAACCGAGGTTTAAGTGCGTATTTGGCGAAAACCTTGACGGTTGCCTCCCCAATGCCGCTGGTACCTCCGACGAAGAGGGCGACGAGATTGGGAGGCAGGGCTGTCGGGATGAGAGCGTTGGAAGCGTGGACCTTTGAAAGAGAAACCATGGTGGCAAGTGGTGAACAATTGCTATCTACAGAGCATGAACCCATCTGTAAAGGGAGTGAGCGTCCATCTTTTATACGTTCCCTTGGTGTTGAGCTGGAAGGCGGGCATCCTCTAGGTTACAACAGCCATGTGCCCTGCGAAACGCCGATTTGTCGAGCAAACGCCGAACGCCCCACACAAAACGCCGGCCATGTAATGTCTAGATCCTTCAGTGCTTACGACCAACCTTTCAACCTTCTCCCTCTCCCTCTTCCTCTATATCTCTCGGTCTTGTCGTCATGGTCCTATCTACCACTAAAGCTGCAGGTTCGGCGTCAGCTTCGGCGCCGGCGCTGGGAAGTAGACTCCGCTCATCATGCGACCGCTGCCATGCCCAAAAGCTCCGCTGCGTGAAGCGAAAGGACACCTCGGCGTGTCAAAGGTGTCTCAATCTAGATACCCTCTGTCGCTTCAGCCCTCGGGCATCGCGGATATACGCGAAAAATCGTCAGCGGGAGGCAGATTTCGGTCGAGACGGTCGGCGAGCTTTGGCTGAGCTTGTTGCTGCGCCGAGTGTCAGCTCTGATCTAGCCAGCACTGGCGCAAGTAACCCCATCTGCCCCTTGAATACGAGCGACATGATAGACACTTCCGATGCACAAGGTCAGTCAATCCTCGCTGCCTTTATCTATCACCTTTGTAACCCTAATTGAGCTGGAGTAGGGTTGTATCTGGATCTTTGCTCTCCAATACAAGAGGGGCCCAGCGGGATGAATGCCTTGATCTGGCCCGGTATTTACAGTCAACCACACGATATCAACCTTCTCGACATAAATAACCCCACTGATTTTGATCCCACCTCTCTTGCCGACATTGGAGCTAATCCTCTATCCCCCGTCCATGTCTCACATTGTGACAGAGGTCTCATGATCCACGGGAGACACGGCGACAGTTCAGACTCTCAATCAGCATCTCTATTTCAACGGTTGGCAAACTTGAGCGTGAAAATCCACAACTGCACAGCGACCTTTCTAGACAAGGACCAGGAAAATGTCGGCTCTTCTCGTCAAAGCGCGAGTGAGCAACCGAAGCCAATCTACTTGGATTTTGACCAACTTTTCAGCCTCACGACGGATTTCATCAACGTCCTAAAATCAGTTTCTGCCCCTGAAGAGGATGCAGCCTCCTCTTTACATTATGAAATTTTGGAACACACCATGTCGTCATCACTGGTTCCATGTGGAGAACAGATGGCAGAAGAGCTCCCAAGTACACGCACCATTATCCAACCCTTCCCCGTTTCTCAACTCGACGAAGCTACTATGCTGCTGGTAGCATCCTGCAATTCTCGACTCGTGGATGCTTATGTTTCCATATTCGAAAAGACAGAAGCCTGCATCGAGCACGCACGTGTACCACTACGTGCCAGTAGTTGGGTTGTCCTCCTCCCAAAACTTCAAGTCGGTCCGGTTGCACTCTCAAAAGTACAAGTCAGCGATAAATCGCCAATCACTTCGAAATCGCAATCGTTCATGTACATAGTTTTGGTCGTGACTCTGGCGTCCCAACTGTGGGAACAGCTAGTAGACGTTTTGAGAGCCGGTACGACTGGCCTGGATGGGTCATCATCAGACCTTGCTGCAATCCTAGACATTATGATGGGCAAGACGAATTCTTTGATGAAAAACCTCAAGACTATTAAAGACCTGGTCGGTCGACAGAGCGGAGACGAACCATTATAGTCCAATACACATCATGACTTTGTCCTGACTTGAATAGTTTCATCTTCAGATGAACTGGCTAGTCATGGCTAACGTAAAAGACTTTGCAGTTACCACTCTCATTTGGTGCCAAACGCGGTAGCTTTCTAGATCTCGGATCAGCCCTTGCTTGAGGGGGATGGATCTATTTGAGTTGTATAGTGTAACTGTTCGTCGAGGGAAGCAAGCCTTTAAACTAGTGATGTCGAGGGAGGGAGATATATGAAATATATTAATTATTAATCGCCTGGCCTAGTTATCCCATTGATGACCGGGTATTGGACTTTGGCTTATTAGAGTCCCAAGTTTATAGTAGATATATTAACGCTAATAACGCAGCAAGAATAATAATATTTTTTACTAAACTAACCCTAGTGTACCCTACAGGTCATTTAACTACAAAGAATCTGAGTCAAAGCCAAGGCAAGGTTTAAAGGCAAAAGTAGCAGAGCCAACGCCTTTGATTGTTTCCGAGATGCCATTAGCAGCTTCCTGACTTTCCAAACCGGCACATTCACAAACCTCATGATTGCTACATTTCATTGTGTGACTCGTTGGAGTAAGAGGTGCAATACATTGCTACAAATAGTACTTCCCCTCCTAACTCCGCCTCTCCTTCTGGTGCTTGCTCGCGAACACAATGGCAGTACTATTCGATGGCGAGCGGAAACAACCTCTACTCGGCAGGCAGCGATTATTCCCCCGCTTAGAGGCTACTCAGGTAGTGAACCGATCAACAAACTTGATCACTTTCCGTCCCGTCTCACTTCTTTCAAACCCATCCAGGTCGTCTACAAAAGTAGGTCGGAAGCGATGCTCGTTCGATGAGTAAACATAAAAGAACCCATGGAGATGATCGATAACCTCCTGCCGCGAACGAAGCGTCTCATTTCGTTCAGCACAAAGCATGCGAATCTCAAGCGATGCCTCCTTGGAGGGCTCCATCTTGTCCAAGATGACCTGCCATTGCAGAACGCCAAAGCTAGCGTCAGACATGAGCTTCTTTAACTTGTCAAACTCAATGTACTCGCCGTCCCATGTGAGGCTGAATCGGCTGTCACGGCCCTGGAGTCGGAGAATTCGCATAAATGGCCAATCTTTTTCAGGGATTCGATCCCGCGCTTGCTCTGGTAGATGATGTAGTGAACCAATATCACTGGTGACATAACGGACAAGTGGATTTCGTAGGCGAGCGAGAGAAGTCTGTGCAATGATGCCAGTTTCACCCTCGGGCAAAGGGGAAGCGAAGCGGTCACTCTCACTCAGAGAGAGCGGAAGAATCTCAAACAGGTTTGTCCGAGTGTCGATGACAAAGTCAGTGAAACTTGCGCTGGGATCGACTGGCGTCAAGTCGGGATTGCTTGCTCCATAAGGGCCAGCCTCTGCACTGCCGATGACTGAAAAGATCTTTACAGGCCCTAGGACGGTGTATATGTGCGCTTTTTGCACCGAGTTGAGTGCCTCTGATGTATAGATGATCTTGTTCAGCTTGATCTTGTCTCTACCCGTGGTCATGGTTGAAATGTATTGAACGAGCTGAACAATCTGGCTTCCATCGCCGGTCAAGGTGTTGACGTGATACATTTGCAGTAGCTCAACAACCTTGGAGCTAGGCATGCGATTGCCAGCGGCCAAGAGGGTGGCTCCGGCATTCTCCAAGATCTCCAACATGAGATCTAAAGATCTGTTGTGCTTTGTTAATATAATTCAAATCGCCTCAGGTCACTTGGTTTACTCTACCTGTACAGATCACCGGCATTGTGAGTCGTCAAGACCCAGTCGCCACGTTGGATCACGCCAGTATTCCGAAGAAACTCGCCAAAGTTGGCTCTGTGTCGACGATTCTCCATCACGTCTGTGGCAAAGAACAATGAGTTGCCGCCACCTCCGCCACCGGTAGTACTAGTGTAAACACCGTGGCGGTACGTGTTCTGAGGGCTGGTATCCCCGACAAGCCTTTCAACTACAGTGTACCTGGTTGGGTGTTAATACACGTCTGAAACTTGCTTGGAGTATTGATACACTCACAAGTGTTTCTTTCGAAGTAACGGGTGCGCCTGCAAGTCGCCTCCTTTGAACGTCAATACAGCTTGCTCTCTCGCCTTCTGAATGGTGTCATCGTCAGGGGGGTACTGAGAGTCGGAATAGAAGGGATGGAGCTTGGCAACTGCCAGCACATCGGCCACAGAATATGTCAAACTGGGAGCCATGGAGAATGCTTCCACGGTGAGATCGGGAGTTTGAGGTACAATGAAGTGTCAAGGTCTTGTTCGTCTGCGGCTAGCGGATAAAGATGACAGCAGTTGTTAGTGATCAACCCCTTATAATGATGGGTCATGAAATGTGTCGCTAGAGACCCTTGCGCTCAGGTCTGTCTTACCAAGCTCGCAATGACGATCCGAGCCGATTTGGGTTCCGCCCTGTGTTCCCACATGAAAAAGGGGATGTAAGACACATGTAACGTCAAATAAGCAGCGAGCGTGCCGGAAGAAAAGATTGGACGAATAGTATCCAATGGCTTAGATGTCTCGGATATTCCCAATCCAGTCATTCTGGGGCGGGAAGGCGGGTTTTCGGCACATGTTCCTGTCAAACAATTGGACAATATGCGGTGCCCAGCCAGCCTCAAATACGGAGGTCCGAACCTCGTCTGCACGATCTATTGATTCGGCATGCAGGCCGGGGGCAACTAGGTAGGTAGTGTCCACAGGCCCAAAGGAGTGAGGAAACAGGGTCCTGAGATGTATCGCAAGGATGAAGGGGGAGAGACATTCAGTTCAGGGACAGGGGTCTCAGCTCGGCTGACAGCAGCTTGGCAGCTGAAGGATCTGCACTCAAGTGCACCAAAGTAGGACTGGAATTGTTGGAACCGAGACTAATCTCAACAAGACAACAAGTCGGCTACTTAGCCTATTAGCGAGGAACTTGGATAGAGCCATGTACAAAGTGCCGGTGCTTAGGCCATAGGCCGAGACATTGTCGCAGGAGACCGAGACTTGGTTTGATGCAAGAATGAGGGAATTAATCATACATATTCGCCATCTAGCTAAGCTAATGCAATTCTCGATGCAACGGGAGATTCTTGTTAAACTGAGACAGTCTCAAAGGGGCATGCATCCCACCGCACTCGACGCAGGTGACGTTCTGGATCCTTGATATCATTCCGTGCGTGCAGCCACCGGCGATTATCCATCAGAATAATGGATCCTTTTGGTAGATCTGCAGATTTGAGATGTACCGTTGAGTGTGCCTGAACCTCCTCCTTTAGTAGAGCCTCCTTGAGCTCGACTAGTGCTTCAGACGCCCGGTCTGTCAAGGGCGTTAGGATATCCTCTCTGAATCGAATCATTGTTGACTGGTTGCTGGGATTTGTGAAAAACACGCTGCCAATGATGTCCTTCTGCTCCGGGTCCTTGATGAACTCGGGTGGGATGGTGATGCGGTACTCTTGGGCCAGTAAGGCTGATCGAGCTTCTGGAGAGAGAAGCTCGCTCAGTTTGTCGACGTTCATGACTGAAAGAGTACCTCCTCCACATCGATCGTGTTGGAGGACCTGCAGCGCAAAGAACCTTGGAGGTGGGTCCTCATAGCTGCAATCGGTGTGCCAGGGGAATTCGTTCATGGTTTCTGATCTTGCTTGGTGATTCTTTGCCTGGAAGTTGGTCTCGCTAGGACGGACGTCCCAGAACCAACCACGAGTGGCGCTGTGGGAAATGGGGAGTTGATGGCCCCGGTGGTGATGAAGACTAACTAGTAGCCGTTTGAGATAGTTGCTGTCTTCGTCCGGGAACCCCAGACTGACTTTGAGCATGCCACTTCGCTCTAGTTGTTCTGAAATACGACCAACATGATCGAGGTTCTCAGCGTGGTTCAGATCAGGAGCTTCCAGGCAGGGCAACGTGAGCGATGGCACGGTATGGGAAACTACAGTGGCATGGCAGCGAAGACCCTGTGTGATGAACGCCGATGACGCGAGAGAGTTGGGCCTGATACTGCGCCTCAATATGCACGCATTGGTGCGGTAGAGATGACAAGTACGACGTGTAAGAGGATGCATGATAGCGATAGGGGATGGCCGTGTTGAGTGAAGTGTGAGAAAAGCGATTGCAGGGAAAGAGATGGTCAAGATAGACAAACACAGCAGACTAGCACACTCACGGGATCTTATCCTTATTATGAATGACCACAGATGCGTACCATCTTGAGTCTGGCTCAATACCTACTCTCAAAAAGACCTCTAGTTCCACACTGGCCAGCCGCTTCACTTCCATCAGCCACTGACACCGCTCCCTTCGGACTCTAAGACGGCCCAGCCGACATCACCTTGTGTCACCTTGCTTCCGCTTGGCCCCACCACCCCCGACGGCACTTGGAGAGGGAATCGTGGGTCGTCTATGGGACCCCCTGAACCGGAGCCTCGGGAACTGCGGTGGGTGGGCGCTGTCAGCTAGACCATCCTTGTTGACATAAATACCTTGTCAAAGTCACACTGTTACTCGTAGTTCTGAACCAGCAAACCTGCTTGCCTAAACATTCAAGTTAAACGACTACCATTCACTATGCATACCCAACAGCTCACGCAAATCCACCTCGGTCCCAAACCTCAGGATTATGAGCCTGTAACCAAGAACAAGGTCGAAACCAGCGCCTACGCTCTGGAGGAGGCCAAACTCCAAGACAATCTACTGAGATTGTGTCCCGCAAACCTCTGGCCCCATGGATCCTACACAAGTGGCTGTCCCCGGCCAATCCTCGTTGGGAAGCATCACCAGCAGCAGATGCAGGACCTGCACGAGGCCCTAACCATTGCCATCACCGATATTGTCCAACGATGGTGGACCGACCGTGATGCGAGATTCCCCGAAAGGATGCCTCTGGAGAAGGAAGAGGAGGAAATCTTGAGGGTGAGTTTTGTGTCCATGCTGTGC
>JABCKD010001483.1:0-34704 GCA_013186415.1 Fusarium sp. NRRL 66088 | reverse complement strand
CTGGGTCCCCTCTACTCCTTGGCGACCTCCCGTTACAGCCAACACTGTCTTCCCTCACTTGCCCTTCTAGGTAGGTAGGACGTTGAAGTGTAAGTTGCCTGTGACGTTGACAGCTCGCCCGTGTGGAGGGTGGTCGAGGTCCAGAACAGCAACTCACAGCCACTGATGAAGCTCCTGTGCCTGTGATTCTGGCCTGGTCTGGCCTGGCCTTGGTCGCCTTACGCCGACCTGCACGCTCCTCCACCTGCCCAGCTGCCACCATCCTCTCCTTTCAACGTCTGTTTATTAGCCACCATCGTCCTTGTCGCCATGTGCACCACGAGATGGCTATGAGCCCCAAAAAACCGCTGCACTCCCGGCGCCCCGTGGTGGATCCCCCAGACTGGCCGAGCCCAGCACCCAGCCAAGCCAACCCGCGACGGTGGAAACTGGGAGATGGGACCGACGTCAGGCAGGCTAGAGCCAAGGTCCTCAGCGGTACCCAAAGCCGTGCCAGCGTACTGTGCATCGCCGTCGGCGAGGTACCTCGTCAGCCCTGGTACGGAGCACTCCATTCGGCCCCTTCTGGCGCTTCTCTGGTATGGCCAGGGTCCTCCGTCCTCTTGGTACTCCCGATTGCGACGGCATCCCAGCAGCATGACCCCCGGTCCATCCCACCAGCTCAATTACCCACCATCCTTTCGTTTAATTCATCACATTTGAAACCTTGCGTTTGTCTTGTTTCCTCTCCCGTTGCCCTTGTCTTGTCCCGTGGTGTGGTGTAAAGGCCATGTCGCTGCTACGTACCCTCCTCTTCTCTCGGCCGTTGTAATTTGTGACAACTGGAGAGCATCAGTAAAGAATGTTCCATCATGCGGCTTGCCTGCGGCTGCATACCGCTCTTGTGCCTTGCCTTGCCTTGCCTTCAAAGAAGAGGCTCGGCCCTAAACGCTCAGGCATGCAACATTGCTTTGCCTGCAATTCCTCCGTCATGCAGCAGCTCCGAGCTGACGGCCTTACTGAGTTGAGCATATGCCGGCCGGCATCGGTAGAGGAGCAAAGTTTTTGAAATCCCCACACATCTCATGTCTCATCTCACATCTCGTCTCATCTCGTCACCAAAATGAGATCAGGACGAGTTAGGGCGCGTGCGGTAAAGCCCAGCGCGTCAACCATAGTAACACGTATAGTAAAGATCATTGTGCCGCAAGTATACCAACCTGCGGGTGGCGTATAGTCTCTCACCTGAAAGAACAAGCAAGCAAGAATTGCTGTCCTGTTATTGTGCCGTTATTGTTGTGCGCGCTAGTAAATGCCGGCATCGTCATATGTTGAGGTTCAAAGAGCCGTGGCCCTTTGTTACCCTGTATGTAACAACGCCATCCGCCTTTTTCTCTTCTCCTTTGTAAGCGGGGCACTTGAGGGTATCATTGGAGGTCAACCATTGATATTCAAACGTCATTGTTGACCGACCTTTGCTGATGGACTCATCAGTTTACTTTGCTCCCTTTCAACCAAAGAGAGTTGAATAGCAACCATGTATCCCTGTAGTGCTTTGATTCACCGCATCCAAGACTGCTTTGTCGTCGTTTGCACAACCTTGTTCTCTCCGTGTTTCTTCCCGCCGCCGGGGAATAATCGTCCTCGCTGCTCCTTCGCAACTCTTGCTGTCCTGGTAGCGAGGGCCTGCTAGCTGAACCTATCCCTCGTATGTTCCATAATTAGCCACGATTAGCTCTGAGCTCAGGTCGTTATCCTCATCTGACCCGAACGGGTGGGTGTCACACAGACCGGCAACTGAGCCATGGCCCAGTCGGCCAAACTGGCGGATTGCTGTCATGACCGGTTTGAGACTCCTCGCTACCCACCCTGTCCGGTTTCTGAATGTACGTACACTGCGTAATAGAGTGTCGCAGGATTCAGGCCCGACTGTCCGAACATCCAATGCATTATGGGTTTCGCTTCATTCCATGTAATCATGTTGGATAGAGGCGCGAGGGCGGTATTCGCATTCGTAGCCGCAGTCCCCCTCCCCTCGTACAAAAACACTGCCGTGTATCGTAGACATGGTAGTTCTTCGGCCGAATCATCCAGTCGCTTCTCGGATCGTAACCATGCGTCCCCGCTTGCGGTACCGAATCCCAGGGAAGCGGAACCTTTGGGGCTGTTATCTCGCTGCCTAGTTGGCATCTAATGTGAATCTCGGGCCATCTGGTGTTGAGACATTGACGACATGGCACCATGGCAGCGATTGAGATGTGTGCACAAAGTCCCAATGAGATGACAGCCACATGAGCCACTTTTCCAATGCCTTCATGTCGCCTGGAATAGATTCATGTTTGAATCAGCAAGCGAGCATGTTCATGCTTCCTCAAAATGATGAAGAATATGTATTGAGGACCAAGGCGATATAGCTGTTTCACATTCAGCTGCTACCAAATGAGACGTCGCCAGGTCAGTGACATCCGGGGATCCCTTCCTGTTGTTCGGAGTACCCTACCTTTCCAAGAGACCCCCAACCCTGCAGCCTCATGCAGCGGGAATACTGCCGGTCTCGCCTAAGTC
The DNA here is from genome assembly GCA_013186415.1 of Fusarium sp. NRRL 66088. Taxonomy (NCBI): domain Eukaryota; kingdom Fungi; phylum Ascomycota; class Sordariomycetes; order Hypocreales; family Nectriaceae; genus Fusarium; species Fusarium sp. NRRL 66088. The sequence continues at coordinate 32,160 of JABCKD010001483.1, read as the reverse complement.
TGGGTCGCCGTCCCGCAACTTGGTAACTCTGCACCGGTGCAAGCTTTGCTTCATCCGTCCCATTCGTCAAAGAGCCGGCCTCAACTCTCCACGCGTCTATCGTTACCGTGTGACAGTTGACGTTGGCAGTAGTGCAAAGACGGCCATAGCTTCAAGATCCTGTGAGCAACGTTGGCTGGTTGTCAATATCTCTATTGGCAGACCAGACCAATGGTTGGGCACGTGCTCCCTGTTTTGCTTTCTTTTTTCCTTCGAGACGAACTTCTGGAACCCTCCAGGCATACTCTGTAGCATCCCAGCTCGTCGGTCAACCGCGGCTCCTTGTTCGGTGGGCATCGCGGTGGACCAACGGGGGCTGCATGGAAACTTTCCAGAAGGCTGTCAGTCGGCATGAAGCTCCACGCGAGGATACTTCGTACCGTGTCAGCAGCGGGCATGAGGCTGGGGCGCACTGTAACAAAGGGTCAACGCTCAAGCGCCAGGACCGTGGTCCCAAGCGTCAGCTGCCCGAGCACGTCTCTTCGGTCTGGGTTTCGTAGCAGGCAATTTTGGCAGCCTTGATCTTGTGGAGACGACCATGGATTGGGATGAACTGCCAACAACTCCCGTCCTGCAACTTCAGGGGTAGGCCCAGGACATGCGCCCTAGCGCGGCCGGCAGCCCACACGTTGTGGCGGCTTGCGCAGACCGTAGTGCCTCATCGAAGCCCCGAACCTTCGGCGTTCCTGCATTAGCCAATTTCCAAGCGCCATGTTCGGCTTTGAAACAGGGGTTGGCGTCGCCCATTCGGTTGGATACCAACCTCCATCCAGCCTTCTCATCGTTCCGTCAATGGCATCCACAGGTGGCGCTTCTCAATGGCGGTTCGATGAGGTCTCGTTTTAAACCGACGTCAGGTGATTGGGAAGGCGAACGCCCTATGGCCTCATCTGTCGGATGCTGCTGTGGTACCTTGGTGTCATGTGACTTCTGTTATCCAACGCTCTGGATCGCTGGCGAGATCAGCAAGCCTCCACCCGCCATGTGGAAGTCAGCCTACCCAGCTGGGCCATCTTCATCTGCTTCAACTGAAAGTTCCCTCTCAACCCAGGGGTCATCGTGTGATAGGAATCCATCATCGTCCACATGGACGTTCCACACGGGCCTTTGCGATCCGTCCCCAACCTCATCTCATGGTTGAAGAAGCCATTTGCTTAGATGCCCTAGAGCTAGATCCGAATGCCCACCGTCTCAATAAACCCCCGGCCCCGGAGGGCATGCCGGGAGTCGTTTCGTGGAGAGGGTGCTGGGGTGAGACTGGCATGCTGCCTACTGGCTCGGGATGAAGGCGTAATCGTATGCCCGGACCATCCTGTTGTCACTGAGCTCGGAGCTATCGATTTGCGTTATCACACTATAGCAGCCTCCTCTGCTAAGGAGACCGGCTGCTTGTAGATCGTGCTTGTAGCTGTGTCTGTATCTCCAATTTCTGCATCGGTTTAGACAGGCGCGGAGGCAATACTGGCGCGACCATGTACAAAGCCTCTGCGACAACAATCGTCTGGGCGTAGGTATCAGAGGGAGGCTGCGGGCTACTGAGATGAGGACCCTTCTTGGCATCACAAATGGTGGGGTTGTCATCAAAGTCCACCTATCGGGTTCATGACACATGTGGCCCAAAGCCATCGCCCAACCGCCAGGTTCAACTGGGGCAGAACTCCTGTGGCCGCCTTCCAGAAGCCTCAGCGAACAGTCGTGCAGATCAGGATCGGGGCTGCTGGAACAGGGCGTCGTGTCCGACCCGCAGAAACGTCACGGGTATTCGCAACTCGGAACTCTGTTAAAATTCTGTGGCGATCTCTGGGCGCTGGGCATCAACCCAACACGAAGGGCACCAAAGCCGCCAGTTGATCTTCAATGGAGGCAAGGCCGCAGCTTCGTGCTCATCATCCTTCATCGCATTGGTCTAGCATCCCCGGATCACTGGCGTTACCAGCCTCTGGAATATCGTTTGAGCGCACTTCCAGCAAGGCCAACTGCTCCATTGAGATAGGGTTCGTGTCGCCGGGGAACCGCTTCCGCGAACGCAGGGCTTCCGTGTCGAGTCCGCTGGGTAATTTTAAAAATTTTCGTCCTAATAAACTCCGTTGTTCCTGGTCCGTCTGTGGGGACAGGGAGAGGCCTCTTAATTAGGTAAGGGACCTTCTGGAAGGACGATCTGCGAAGCCAGCTGTTCTTTCTGGAGTGAGCGCGTGTGTCGTTCGAGCCGGGTGAGCTCCCCGGACGATGGGCCGAGCCAAACGAGTCAAGTTTGGGTCGACGCAGGATCCAATACTTTCCGCGCCGCCCTCCCGGAATGATTGATATCGAGATGATCTCGACGCCCAGAGAACCCAACAGCCTCTGGGGCGTCGATGCTGTGGGTGCCTGTGCCTGATCTACACTGCGGATTAGCCACACTCCGTGGTCGAGCTTCCTAGGCTGGGTACGAACTGAGCTGGGTCTCGCCTTGGAGCCTTCGGGGCTGCTGACTCAGGGAAATGTGACCCCTATCCGTTGGGGCAATTTCATAGTCCGGGGAAGCAGCGTGGCACAGCGTCTCCCGAACAACCGCCAGGTAGGTAGCATTGCGTCGGGTCTTGAAGCGAGACAGATGTGGGCTTTGACGCGGATCGTGCCGTTTCTTGTAAGTGTGACCGAAATCGAAGCGGACTCCCGGGTAGGCCGTTAGGTCTAAAGGTGTGATGCTGCTTTTGGACACGCATCAGCTGTTGTCGATCGAGTGATCTATGGGCTGAGGGTTGATATTTAAAGTTGGAGCTCCAAGTTTGGCTGGGGTCTCTTTTGCCTTGCTGAAAATCTTGCCGAAAGAGCCTCCATCTGGCAATCAGGATCAGGTGCCGTTCCTGCCCTCGTCCTCGGGCGTGGAGCTCTAGGGTAGTCGAGCAAACACCACAGACAAGATGACCACAGACAAGATGACGAGTTGAGCTTGTCAGGGACCAAGTTTGATAGACTGATAGCTAATATTCTAATCTATTGTTTCTAGCGTTTACGTGTTAATCTTCTTTGGCCTCGGTTCTTCGCGGTTGTCTGAATATTCGTCGTAAGATTGGCCATTGCGTTAGTCAAGAACCAGTGGATTAGAACATGTCTTTCAACTGATCACCAAGTATGAACACACCTACGCATTCGTCATCTACGGGGCAGTACTGGAGCCAGTATACCTTCACACGAGATCTACAGCACTGGCTAGATATGGATTGCAGCCCCAAATGGCTTCCTGGAGAAACCCAAGTCCAGTGACAGAGTACTCTGTAGGTAGGCAGCCGACAATTGTATTCGCACAACTTCTCCCCAACTGCCATGATAGAAACCATGTGAAGAGAAAGGGGAAGATGGGCACTCCACTGTGAACATCACTCGCATGAGTACGAAACTCATTGCAATTATCGTACATCACGTTGTTGACAGATGGGAACTCTGAGGCAACTCGACACTATGCTCCCGAGGAGGTACATTTCCACACCTCCCTGTAACCTAGTTGCACCAGCCAAAATAAAAAACCGCCCAGATATACTCAAGAAGACCAAGAGGTTCATTGCAATACTAAATTCTGCACTTATCGGTATTCATAACTGAACCCGCACACCATGCCTTGGTTGCATTTTCCAACATGAACCACAGTCGTCGGGCCCCACCGAATCAGGCAAGTACCTCAGCCACCTGTCCAGCCTCACCTCCACCCCGCCATCGCTGACGCAGCTAAGGTGGACATCCATCCTGTTCAACACGCCGACACCGACAGCTATCCAAGCATACCGCCAGAGCTTCGTGAAGCCTGCAAACACAACTACCGCACCCCCGAGAGACATTGAAACTTGCCCAGTATGTCAATCATCCAACAGCACACCAGCGCGACACTCAGCGATGCCTGGCGCACCATCAACATCGACGCCCTGAACGAGGACTCCAGCGTCAACTTCGACACCTCGACCCTCCACCCCCCACAGCCCGAGATTGACGAGGCGGAAGTGCGACAGCTTGCGGGTCAGGTTCGGCAGCTTCTGAGGGGAGGCGACGCCGAGGGCGCCTTGAGGGGATGCTTGGATACACCTGTCTACAATGGAACAGATGCTGCAAAGGTATGTTCAGCTTGAAACCGCAGACCAACACTGGCAACTCCCCGGAAGGGCAGGACCTAACAAATTATGTCTCTCAATAGGACGCCCACCTGCATACTATCATCGAGGTTCTCCAGTCGATCAAGGCGAGTGAGATGTCGCCCCTGCTCAAGAGCCTCTACGCATCCGAAGGCGGCGCTGAGTGCCTGGACGTGCTCATGAAGTACATGTACGTTGCTTCAACCAAGATACCGAGATTAGTCCTAACAAATCCTCAGCTACAAGGGAATGGCCACGGTTCACCCTGGAAACGCCTCACGATCACCGAACAAGATCACGCCCCAGTCGACAGGCTTCTCTCAGATCGGAGGACGACCTGGCGGAGCGAACGAGCCCGCGACAACGGCCATGAGTGTGCTTCTGAGCTGGCACGAGAAGGTTGTCGAGGTTGCTGGACTGGGCTGCATCGGACGAACCATGACGGACTGGCGCAGGGTGTAGAGCAGGATGGCATGTACAATGACGGCGAGCGGGCTGAGAATTCCATAGACTGAGGAAACCGACTATCACGAACCGCGCGGAACTACCCTCGCGCGGATTTTGCCATTGATTTTACAGTTGTGTACAAATACAACAATCTACCCATCGGGACTACTTTTGCTCCAAGATATCCTTCAAGTTGACCTGACCGCTACCCCTAGGCAAGGGCTTTGGCTGATTCTCGCCCTCATGCCATCCGATCATGTATATGATTCTAAAGGTTGCTGGAATAGTACCGTCTGGGTTACCGTGTAGTTCGCGGTAGATGGCATCACTGGCAATGAGGACGTCTCGCTGGATGGGGCCCATCTCCCTCCCGAGAATAGCATTGCCTTCTCCCATTGCCTGGAGATCCTGCATCAAGGCAAACGTATCGGGGTAGTCAACAATAATATCGTCAACATCCACAGTCAACATTTTGAAACCGGCTTTCTGAAGTAATCCGCCCACGTCTCTCACATCAGCTAGGGGAGAGACCCGAGGGGACATGCCGCCACGTCTTTCTGACTCGGCCAGCTGTAGTGATGTTCGCAGTTCAAACAATGTGTCACCTCCAAGCATGGCACCGATAAAGGGACAATCCGGCTTGAGGATGTTGTTGATTTGGGTGAGAACACCGGGCAAGTCGTTGATCCAATGAAGACTCAATGAGCTCATTACTAGATCAAATGAGCCAGGCTCATATGTAATTGTTTCCTCGTCGTCTAGGACCTGCCGCGTAATCTTGAGTTGCTTGTTGAACTCAAGATCAGCATCTCGATAGAGTAGTGAATGAGAAGAGTCTGCAGCAACCAACTCATCGATCCTCGTGGACAAGGGTGGAGAGACGGGCAACGCGGGATCAGGATCAGGGTTCTCCTGGACTAAAGCCCTCGCAATGTTGCAAGAGTTCGCACCAAGATCCAACACTCGAGGAAAGTGTCGGTTGATGTCCTGGATCCGAGGTTAGACATGGGTGGCTGCTCTAACGACATAGGATGATGCTTACAAGGAGTCTTTCAGACAGGCGGATGGCAACCTCATCTTTGAGGTAATCAGCCTCACGGCTCTCCTCAGGGTTGATGGCAGCACGCTCTTTTTGAAGCCATTTTGTTCGTCGGTTGAAGACTTGGAAGCGGGGAGCACCCGCGGCTTGGACAGCGTAGAAGCGTTGATTTGAGATGGGACGGCAAAGATTAGCAGGCCGTGACAATGCCCGCAAACTACAACGCATTGTGGATAAAGACGACGCGCATGATGACATGACACAACAGTCTGTAGAGTATACCTACAGACGGTGACAGACAATTGAAAGAAAGATTGATTATGTAGTAGGTCTGGATGTATGCAGGTGGAATTTTGATAGATGAGCCAAAGTCATGATGAATTTGGAGCTCTTTAGTTGGCTGCGCTTCGAAGTGGATGATGACGCTCGGACCAGGACAACTCCAACGGCAGGCGGGTGAGGAAATAAACGACACATCGAAACAGCAAAGATGACCAACTACCTGCTCTCAAGAATAATAAATAATTATATAAAATACGATAAAATAATAAAAGGGATCTTTATTAACATTGAAATGCTTAAGCTGTTATTTATTTATATTTCTTATACCCTGTTGATGGCCTTCAGGGGAAGAGATAATCATGCGACTGTACTGGTGCCTCTTTTTTTCTTTGACCAACTCCAACGGTAGGCTCTTTCTGGCAGTTGGTGCACCTGCAGGCGGGGAGTAAGAAGAAGACGACAGGCTCGTTAAAGGCCTGGGAGCCCTTGGGAGCCCTTAGGCCTGAGGTGGACTGGCTTCCATGCACGGCCGAGTCGCTCGCTCACTGGAGATGACCTAGACTACGGCCCTCCTGAACGGGCAAGAAAGAACACGCACCCGACCTCCGTTTCTAATCCTACTACACTTCCACCTCTTCTGTCACTTCTCCTATTTTTCTTTCTTTCTGCCAAACTTGTCACCCTCAGAGTTGCTCGCTTCGACCGCCTCCACGCCTCCCGCTCCATCTTGTCGCAGCCTTCGTCGATTAACCCCCCCGACGCATCCGCTTGTTCCCTGGCCCACGGGGCACCTTCTGCAACCTGAACGCCAACCTAGTCCAGTCCAGTCCACACCACGCACCGCCCATCCGCATCTCCCGCTTAGCTCGCCCCTCCAACGAGCAATCTCCCATCCATCTCATCGACGAACAATCGGTGTCCAGCGCCTGAGCTGTCTGGGCAACTCGAATCGACTATGCGATCTCTGCGATAGGCGACCATACTCTGTTTTGGAGATCTTTCCCTTTCATCTTACGCTTCTTTCGTCGGACGAGGCCAAACTGAGCCACCAGCGCGCCGCACCGCTTCCATAATCAGGGGCCTTCCGCAATTTACTACTCTGGACGCCATCAGAAGCTGTCATCATGTCGAGTTCAGGGACGGGCTTTCTGGGCCGCTCCAGCAGCAGCAATGCGAACATGCGCGGGCTGGTCCAGTTCATCGCCGATCTTCGAAATGCGAGAGCGCGCGAACTCGAGGAAAAGCGAATCAATAAGGAGCTTGCCAATATCCGACAGAAGTTCAAGGATGGCAGCCTGAGTGGCTACCATAAGAAGAAATATGTCTGCAAGCTGTTGTACATCTACATCTTGGGATGGAACGTCGATTTTGGTCATCTCGAGGCTGTCAACCTGATCTCTGCCAACAAGTACTCTGAGAAGCAGATTGGATATCTGGCCATGACTCTGTTCCTCCACGAGAAGCACGAACTGCTGCACCTTGTCGTCAACAGTATTCGCAAAGATCTACTCGACCACAACGAACTATTCAATTGCCTTGCCCTCCATGCGATTGCCAACGTTGGAAGCCGAGAAATGGGTGAAGCCCTCAATGGAGAGGTCCACAGGCTCCTGATCTCTCCGTATGCGCCAGTGGTACCCCCGTGTTGAACAAGACTTACTGATCGTTGCTGGCTAGAACCTCCAAATCCTTTGTCAAGAAGAAGGCTGCTTTGACACTGCTCCGACTATATCGCAAGCACCCAGACATCGTATCTCCCCAATGGGCGGAGCGCATCATTCACCTGATGGATGATTCCGATCTCGGCGTTGCTCTCTCGGTGACCTCGCTCGTCATGACCTTGGCGCAGGACAACTTGGAGCAGTACAAGGGAGCATATGCGAAGGCAGCTGCTCGCCTGAAGCGAATCCTTATCGATGGTGAATACACGACGGACTACCTTTACTACAAGGTGCCTTGCCCCTGGCTGCAGATTAAGCTGCTACGGCTTCTTCAATACTTCCCCCCATCAGGTATGTCGAACATCGAGGCTTATTTCAGGTAGTTGCTGACACAGATTAATAGAGGATACGCATGTCCGAGACATGATCCGAGAGTCGCTGCAAAAGATCTTGAACTTGGCCATGGAGACCAACAAGAATGTGCAGCAGAACAACGCTCAGAATGCGGTTCTCTTCGAAGCCATTAACCTCATTATTCATCTGGACACCGAACATGGCTTGATGAAGCAGATCTCGACAAGACTAGGCAAGTTCATCCAGAGCCGAGAAACCAACGTGAGGTACCTCGGTCTGGAAGCCATGACGCATCTTGCCGCACGAGCAGAAACTCTGGACCCTATCAAGCAACACCAAGAAATCATCCTGGGCTCCCTCAAGGACCGAGATATCAGTGTCCGTCGCAAGGGTCTTGACCTTCTCTACAGCATGTGTGACGCCTCGAATGCGCAGGTCATTGTTGGCGAACTGCTGCACTACCTGCAGAATGCCGACTTTGCCATCCGAGAAGAAATGGTCCTTAAGATCGCCATTCTTACGGAAAAGTACGCTACTGATGTGCAGTGGTACGTCGACATCTCCCTACGGCTCATCGCCATGGCCGGAGATCACGTCAGCGACGAGGTGTGGCAGCGAGTGATCCAGATTGTGACAAACAATGAGGAACTCCAGGTCTATGCGGCGCAAAATGCCTTGCAGTATGTCAAGGGTGACCATTGCCATGAGACCCTGGTTAAGATTGGTGCATACATCTTGGGAGAGTTCGGCCACTTGGTTGCCGACCAACCTCGTTGCAGTCCCATTGAACAGTTCCTCGCCCTTCAGAGCAAGCTAACCGCATGCTCGTCGAGCACTCGCGCCATGATTCTCTCGTGTTTTATCAAATATGTCAACCTGTTCCCGGAAATCAAGCCTCAGCTCATCCACGTGTTCGAGTTCCACAGCCACAACCTGGACTCTGAACTTCAGCAGAGAGCTTGCGAGTACATGACCCTCGCAAGCATGCCGACCGACGACCTCCTTCGTACCATCTGCGATGAGATGCCACCCTTCCCCGAAAGACAATCCGCGCTGCTGTCTCGTTTGCACCAGAAGCATGCCAATACGAGTGACCGAAGAACCTGGGTGGTGGGAGGAAAGGATGCCAACGCTGACGCCAGGGAGCTTAGCATGGGAACTGGAGCTCTTAAGAGGACCTTTAGTTCTAATGTGTCTCTCAATGGCAAGGCGAATGGCCAGGGCTCGTCTGGAGCAAATGGTCACAGCAATGGTGCGGCCGATCTGGCTGGCCTCGACATGAATGCACCTACGCCATCCGAGCCCAAGATGTTGAAGGCGCCGAACTTGGCCAGTGCTGCTCATCTGTCACCTGGATGGGAGCCTGGCTTCAACAAGTTGCTGGTTAGGTCTGACGGCGTGCTCTATGAGGATGGACAACTTCAGATTGGTGTCCGGTCCGAGTATCGTGGCCAGATGGCTTGCTTGATTACATATTTCAAGAACAAGACCCCCGCCACCATGAGCTCATTTACAACAACCTTGGACTTGGACGAGAGCGAAAAGAACAACCTGACGTGGGACGTTAAGAACCTCCCCGACAGTACCATCGTCCAAGGCGGACAATCTCAGCAGGTTGTCATGTTTGAGGCGAAGAAGATCTTCGAGAAGAGCCCTACTGTGCGCATCAGCTACCTGGCTGGTGCCCTCCAGGCCCTCACTCTCAAGCTTCCCGTGGCGATCCACAAATTCATGGATCCAGCAGACTTGACTGCAGAGGACTTTTTCAGGAGGTGGAAGCAGATTGGTGGAGCTCCTCGTGAAGCTCAAGGGGTCTTTGGATTGTCTGGTAAGGGGGGTGGCAGGGAGATCACAGAGAGCTTCATCGGCAAGACAGTGGAAGGATTCCGATGGCGTGTGTTGGACATGGTGGATCCTAATCCAAAGAACTTTGTCGGTGCGAGCGTGCTTCACACATCTGAAGGGGGCAAGTTTGGCTGTCTCATGAGACTGGAGCCAAACTATGGAAACCAGGTAAGACATGCCACCTCATTCGTGCCCATGATATGGAACTAACCGCTTTCTAGATGATTCGACTCACGATTCGGGCAACGGATGATTCGGTTCCAGCTGTTTTGTTGAAGTATATGCAGGAACGGCTTTCTGCAGGAGTGTCGACGTCGCCAGAGTTCGAAGCACCCTCTCGAGAGCAGATTTCGGACGCTTTCCGCAACGTGATGGTTACCTGATACCATTCTTCTGTATAATTGGCCGGGATGGAGTTGTCTTAATACCACCATGAAGCATATGGGCGTTGGGGAACTAGCATGAAGGTTGGAGTGGATGAAGCGCTCAATTCAAGCCATTTCTTTATCGGCCGAAAAGTTGCCTGCGTCGATGCCCCCATGGCGGCTCTCTTTACCGTCGGTGCATGCGGATGCGAGCGCCCCAGATTGTGGAGTGACTGTGAGCAGGGAGGATTTAGTTGTTTGTTGATACCATGAAGTCTCTCGTTTTGGATTGATCGAATGAAACCGTTATGGCAGCATGAAGCTCGGTAACTTTTTTTTTGGCCTTGAATAGTCTACGGGCATCACTCCTTGATCTTGGCATCTGCCTTGGCTGGCCTCTGACCAAAGATGGTACTGCCCACGCGGACCTCACTGCTTCCCAACCTCACAGCACCCTCAAAGTCCTCACTCATGCCCATGCTTAACTCTAGGCTCTCCTCGCTTAGGCCCAACTCCTTGGCCACGAGATCACGCTGTTCCTTGAGCGTTAGAAAGTCCTCATTCTCAGTCTCGGCGGTGGTAGCCTTGCTGCGGGCGATGGCGCCGATGGTCATGAGGCCCAGTAGCTGCAAGTTGGGGCAGGTATCAACAATCCCACGGCACAGGGCGATGGTGTCAGCGCCAGGAGCACATCCGGACTTGGCCTCCTCGCCAGAGGTGTTGACCTGGACATGGACGCCAAGCTTGGAGAGGTCTGGCTGCGAGGCTAGGAGGTTGCCGCGGGTCGTGTTGAGGAGCTGGGCCTTCTTTGAAGTGTCGACGCTGGAGACGCAGAAGAGATTGGGGATCTTGGCTAGGGATTTACAGTGTCCTGAAGCGATGTTAGTATAGGAATGTGTATCGAAAAGAGTCAAAATGTCATGCCTGACTGAAGACCACCGATAAAGTGCCACTGGACGGTATTTGGAAGCAGAGCGGCCTTCTGAGTCAGCTCTTGGGCGTAGTTCTCGCCAAAGTGAGTGTGAGACGTAGGAGCTTTATGGAGGGCCAAGATGTCATTTGCCGGCTTCAGCTTTGAGACAGCAACAAGTCGGACCTACAAGCAGCGCATCAGGACATGCTCATCATGATAAGTTTGAGAGGGCCAGGGCCATGCATACGTTACGACCGTTCGCCACAACAGTGAGGCGGTCCTTGACCGAGCTCAGCTGGGAGACAAGAGCTTGGGCTCTTGAGGGGTCGATTTTCATTTCTTCCTGTGACTCGCTCATTTTTCTTGACTAGAAAAGTATCGAAACCTGAGTGATAGACGGAGCGCGGTGAGTTAGGTAGAGAAAGTGGTGATTGATCCATTGTTGTAAGTGGAGTGCACTGCGGTTTGGGCGCCGGATTATCATCGGCTCATGGTCAGGTAATCGCCATGGAAGTGGCCACCATACCTCTCCTGCATCTCATCCAAGGTTGTTATCCCTAGAATCGCGGCGGTCTTGAATTTCATCTTGTCAACCCAGTGATAAAATCACCAAGTCTTTAAGCCGCCGGGAATAAGCACCGTAACACTGGGGCTTTGTTGAAAATGGCTTCTGATTTGAAAGTCGGCCGGCGGCGGGCAACCAGCAGCGCCGCCTCATCCATCAGATCTGGACACTCACGACGAAAGTCCAAGGCGGTGATCCAGCCCAAGTCGACACACACATCCGACGAATTCCTCCAAGACTTTCTCGATCCCACCTTTGACCCGGCAACATTTCTAAACTCTGCCCTGCCGCCGCTGCAGCAGCGCTCAGTTCCTGGCCGGTCCGGGTCTGACGTAGCACCCCTCGCCGAGCTGTCCACGCAAGCCCAGGCCCTCATCTCGCAACTCAACGCGCAGACCTCGCGGTTATCCAGTACTCTGACCCAGCTCACCGATGACATTCTGAGGAGTGGGAGCCGCCTGGCTTACGAGGTGGAGCTTCTACGGGGCGAGACGCTGAGTCTCCAGGAGACCATGACTGAGACCCTCCACGACGATATCAGCAACTTTGTCCCTGAAGGACTGCAGGAAGCTATCGAAGCCAAGAACAGCGCAGCTGCAAGTGCAAAGGACGAAAAGAGCACGGCACCATCAACGCCGGCTATTGTTGGTGGGACGGTCACAGGAACAACAAACGCGGATGATCCCGAGTTTATCAAGCAACTACAAACACTCACGCTTGTGCGATCCCGCCTCGATTTGGTTATCAAGACGTTTGGCGACGCCATGGAATTCGTTTTCCCACCTTCCGAGGTGTCAGTGAGCTCAGGCTTCCTGTCCGTATCAGCCCCAGAACCTGGATCGGCACAACAGAGCTCAGAGGACAAGGGCCAAGAAGTGTTGAAGAAGCTCCGAGGCGAGATATCTGACCTGATGAACAAATCCGAGGACCCTGTGCAAGGCATTGAGAAGGCAGCGCAAAAGATTGAGCAGCTCAAGGAGCTCACAGTGGTGTGGAAGGACACGGCGGAGGAGAAGGGCAGGAACAAGTTTATTGAGAGCCTGGCTAAGATGGTAGAGGATAGGCATCGCGACCTGATGAAGGAAATGGAGCAGGCGGCCAAGAAGGAGGGCAAAGCGGAGCCTACTTCGCGATCGCGCAAAAGCAGCGTCACAAGAGATGCGGCCGTGGTGGTGGAGGACACAAAGGCACTAGGCGGGTTTGGCCTGATTAGTCAGTTACAGAAGCTCAGGAGCGGACTATGAGAGAAGAATACTGCTTGATTGGGGAATAATGATAATACCCATCTCTCCAAAATATCTACTTGCAGCTTGTGAGACAACAAGGTGAGATGAAAGAGGTGAATTTGAGATGCAAGTGAGGTCCGTGTAAGTCACAGTGCGACACTGCTCTATTCTTAGCTGCCCGTTTCAGCGGGCTCAGGAGTTTGAGCCAATCAGGCGTCGGCTCGGATGACACCACCTGAGAAATCGGGACCGGGAGCTATCTGCCAATTATCCGCTTTTGGAAGGCGGTGAGCGGACACTGGACGGGACGGCCCCAGCGAGGTCATGCTGCTGCTTGCTGTTGGTGTCGCTGCCACTCTTGAGCATGAACAATACCAGACCAGACGAGCTGCTTAATCCTCACGTTCCGTTTGCCTCTCTTGCTCTTATTGCTCCTGACTCCCTCTTTTCGGTTTAATACCGTATTGTGATCGAGATCTATGAGAATCTGAACCCTACTTGGTCTGTTTTACAAATTACCCTTTACATCATTTCCTCTTCTGTTTCTCCAAGTCGGCAAAATCCCACACACCCTTGGATTCCCCCCAGCCTTTCCCACTTTCAAGCACACTCCGACAACAGCAGCTTTCTCTTACCACAGCTCGTATCTCTTTTCCAACGATCGCGATACGACCTCTACACTCGTCTATACCATATTGACGTGCTGGCTTGCTTGTCAAAATGGCCGCGAACGACGCAGTGGTCCCCAGCGGCCTCGGCGGCAGAGCTGATCCTCCTTCAGCCTCCCAGTCGAAACGAGACCGCAAGCGATTTGCTCTCATAGAGCGACTCATGACCCTTACTGAAAAGTTTTCACGTACAAGAGACTTGACTCTTCGTGATCAACTCCAAAAGATCCAGCTTGACATGACTCTGGTTCAGCGCTTCGACCCTTACGACCCCAGGGTGCTCGAGGTCATCGCGGAGATCCAGAGGGAATACGCCGAGACCCAAGGCCCTGATGTCAACGCCGAGGATGCACGACCTCTTCTGGACATGGCTGGAGTCCGCTTCTCCGATTACATCGGCGAGATCGAGGACCTGGTCGAAATCCGCGACTTTCAATTGGCGCTGTCAAAGGTGAGATGGCACTTCCAGGCGCTTGGCCGATCCCGCTGCTAACAGGATGCGCTACCAGAACGACTACGAACGAAGGCTGCAAGAGTACAAGAACACATACGCTTACAAGGTCGAAACCGCCAAGCGCGAGCACGAAGCGCTGGCCAATACCCTCCGCGATCGCCTCATCAACACCCTGACCCATAAGAAGAACCGATTGAACCGGGAGAAGGAAGTTTTGGAGATTAACGACTCCAACGCTCTGCTCCTGAACCCGAATCAGTTCAGCCTTACGAACCCTTCGAGCCCCGGCGGTACCCATGGCAAGCGAGCCACGCGTTTGCGCAAGGACGCCGACGACCTGCACATGTACTCCGACTCCAAGAAGCGGAAGCGAAACGGTGGTGACGACGACGGTTCGCCTGCTCCCATCCGACGCGCCCTCGACCCTAACAACACTACACCTCTCTGGCAGTCTGAGAAGGCTCGCGCCGCCGCCAAGCAGAACGGTCCCGTTTACAGCATCGACAAACTCTTTACTGACAAAGAGCTGTCTCTCAACTACAATACTGCTGCTGTTGCTGCTCATCAATACATTCTCCGGAGCCGGGTCAACGGCAATGGCTCACCCGAGGATAGCGATTCTGGTCATGGCGATGCCAATGGCGACCATGATGATCTTGCGCCTGCGGCCCCTGCAATGGAGAGGTCTGTCTCACACGCCACCCGAAGCGGGCGTGGCGCCAACCACAACTTTATTGATGACAAGATCCTTGGTATTGAGGGTGTTGTCAACTACGAGGGTATTGGCAACTTGGATCTCGTTCACGCACAAGAGCCACCCAAGATGCCGCCTTTTGTCCCTTCGCAATATCTGAAGCCATACCCCCGTTCCGCCGACCAGAACTTCCCGGTTCCCCTGTCCAACGACGACATCCAATCCGATCTCTCCGTTATGGGATACTTCAAGCAATACGGTGCTTCTCACAAACCTGGCGCTCATCTCGATGTCAAGGGTGGTCTCCGGAGGGTTCTGGAGGCCGTTTCGACTCCCTATCAGGAAGGCCGCTACGTCGCATTCACCGGCGCCTCCCGAGAGGATCCGGAGCAAGTCCGGGATGCCCTTGGCCTGCCGACCGTCAGCAGCCTCCGTGACCAGCCGAGCCCCGCGCACATCGGCGCCGTTGCCGCTTTGTCAAGTGCCGCCGCACCAATGAGTCGTCAGAGCAGCGCCGGAGGTGTTGCCATGAGCCGACAGGGGAGCAGCAGCACCCGCGGCAAGGGACGCAAGAACTGAACTCGGGCTGCGTCGCATAGGTAGTCCAGGGACCTTGTCATTTTTACAGCATTGTGAGCGCGGCGCATAGGTGTTGCAGCATTGGCTGGACCAGGATGGCTTTTGATGCATTTATTTGGTTTTCTCTTTGATATGTTTTTTTTGGGTTGGTAGCACAGTGGTCTTTTAGTCAGGGGACTCAATCAAGGACAAGGCTCATGATCAAGCACATCGATATCAGGTCCCGTTTTGGTTTCATTCAGGTCTCAAATTCATGGTCTTGGTACATAGATATAGAAATACCAAGTCCTTCATCAACTACATGTGTGCCCGTGTCCTAAAATAAAATTTCATATCTGCAAACCGCTATATCGTAATATATGTCATAATCCCCTTCTAGATCGTCATAAGCCATTGACTCACAAGATTAACCAGCGAGTTCATGGGCCAAATACCAAGGCTCGGATTTCGATGCTCTCACGACCCTCAGCATCAGTCCTGGTTCTCGGATCCTGGAATGCAGTGTGAGGAACGCGACCACCGATGTTAGAGCCGGGCTTTAGAGATTCGCTGTCGAAGCACTCAAGAAGGAGTCTCTCACTGCCCGTCATTCCGCTGAGGTAGTACCACTTCTGGTCCGGGTTATGATGGATAGCGGCCGTCCAGCCTTGATAACCATCCGGATACCGGTGCTCGACGGGGACAACGTCCTTATCCGGAACTGTGGCAGAGGACGCCACAGCCAGGGGGAAAGCTTCGAGGGGAGCCTTGTTCAGGGGTCGCCAGACGTTGATGAGGCGGTATCGACGCTGGAGAAGGTCGTCTGCCTCATCGGGGAAGTACCTGCGGACTCGCTGGGCGACAGCCGCCGCGGTCTGGTCGATGTGCACGCGGGTTACGGGGCTTCGATGAGCGTCTGGCTTTTGACGGCGGATGGTGTGGTCAAAGATGAAGACGCGGTTGGATCCAGGGACGTTGTTGAGTAGTAGCTGCTCTACCTCTGGATAGTAGTTTGCCTTGATGGAGTCGTCGTCGAGGAATTCGGCTTCACTGGACTCGGGGACGTTTCTGATGACCTGGAAAGCGTCTTGGTCGAGATGAAAGTCTGTCTCACGGCCACGAAGATCGTGGATGACGATGGGTTGGGGGTTGTCGGAGAAGTTGCGCTGGGGTTGACCCTTGGGAGGCTGATCAACGTAGTTGAAGGGCGTTGACGAGTCGGAAGGGGGTTGGTAGAAGTTGAGGGTTGCGGTGACGTCGCCGCGGGGGATGGTGGATGAGATGGCCATGCTGTGTGGTGTTGGGCTTAAGTGATGGGTTCTTGAGGTTGTGATGAAGTGTAAGTCACTTGTGAGGAGCGTTTGGCTGCGGGATGCGCCCTATGAGAGTTGCCGAGGTTGAACGATGTAAGTTTAGAATATGATGAGATGGAGATGATTGATGAATTGAAGCTGTGTAAGTGATGTTGATGTTGATGTTGCAATTGATCGATGAATGAATGTGTATTGAAGCTGGCTTCATGACGCATTTATATAACTTTCCATACCACCCACAAACACCTCCATCAAGAGAATTGGATTTCAAATCAAGATGCGGTGCACTCAGCATCTTGCACCGAGACTGGCCATGAAGTTTGTCTGCGGTTGAGCACGTCATTTGGAAAGGGTGCAATGTGGTAGGGTGCTTGTCAGTTGGAAGGGCGTTGGCGGATTACTAAAGTCAGTTGATTACTGTACACCTATTGCCAGTGTGGGTTTTAAATGCCGAGGGATAGAATACGACAAAGTATCCATTGGATTCGCTTGGTCAAGGGCTCGAAGGGGCGGGGGAGGAGGCCTCTGAGCAACCAAACGGAAATAACACCCATTGGATTCGCAACTGGAGAAATTGGGTTTATAAATTTCTCCGGTTTTGAAAGTGGGTTGCTTTTAGAGAGCGTGGAGCATTCCCTTGGTGTTGGTTCTTGGTGGGTTTGAGCTTACTTACGATGGATGGATTTGTTGGTTCCAAGTCTTATATCTATACCTAGTATTTCCCTTTAACAAGTCCGCTCGCTACCTTTATCTATACAATTACCTCTCACATTGACATTACCAGATCAACCACAGTTACTACATCTACACGCACTGTACAGCAAACATGAAACCTACCTCAAAATTACATTGCGCCCCAAAACATCGGGCATCCCCGGCCTTATTGCTAAATTTAGCCCACTTTAGTTCACCCTGTCGCGGCCTAATTTGCAACGCGAACTTGGCCCTCCTCCCCTTCAACGAGAACCTTTGAAGGTTTTCAAGTCGAGCTTCATCAACAAAAACGCGCTTCCCAAATTTGATTCTCTGAGTGAGAGGCCGTTCTCGTCGTCTCTGCAGGAATGCCCACGTAAGATTTCTCTCCTCCGGAAGCAGCGCGTGTTTTCCCCCCAAACATTGGCCACTCAATGTCTCAAACTTGTCTACTTGTCTCCTCTCACGCTTCGATTTACAAACTCGCGTGAAACTATCCAAAACTCGCCATGCAAGGAGGACGACTTGCTAGGATTAGTATGACATGAGCCCACAACGATGCCCTCTCCCAATACCCCCCCTCTCCCTCCTCCTCCTCAACCCGCCACGTCACAACCCGGCCCTTCGGCACCCGGCTCCGTCGCGACCTCCGACATCCCCGTGAGGCCGGAGCTACCGGACCGCCGTGTCACCGCCGACACCATCGAGGATGCCTACGTCCGCTTCATGCTCTACTGTAATCCTGGTTTACCCCCTTCGACCCCGACCATAACCCTCCGCGAGGCCTTTCGCAATCCGCCACGTAGCGGCGGCAAGACTTTCAGCACCTTTGCTGTCTATGAGCTTGTCCGCAAGTTTTACGACAATGAGATCCGCACCTGGACTGAACTTACCACTAGACTTGGTGTTGAACCTCCTGATCCGAGCAAAGAGGAGAGTGCTCAGAAGATTGCCCAGTATGGCGTGCGATTAAAGGTATGGATGGATGGATCACTTAGACAGGGTTGCCATGTCAGCTAACCGGGCTTAGAAATGGATGAACTCGATGCATGTTAAAGCATTTTTCGAATATCTCATGGATATTCCTAACGACTACTGGACCAAGATACCGGCAGACACCAACCCAACTAGTCAACCCATGCGCGATGGCGTGGCCCTGGAGGATGACATGGCTCTGAGAGCACTTCTCCCACAGATCCGACCCAGAAGAGGCCGGAAACGCCCAGCCGAAGATGAAGTAGCCACCTCACCAGCCCAAAGGTCATTTCTCGCGCCGCCGTCTGCTACAGATGACTTGAGAACGGGCTTGACGAGCGTATTGTCGGCAGGACCCGGCGGTGCGCCTTGGAATGAAGGGGTCCAGCAGATGCCCCTATTCCGGTGGCCGCAGTCTGCAATCACGCCTAATACGAGAAACTCGTTCTGGGACGACGCGCTGGAACCGCAGTCTGCCGTGACGCCTTCTAAACCGAAAGCTGGTACGCAGCGCCGGGGAGCCAAGAACGTGTCCTCGGCCTGGCGACCAGGAGTGGCCAGCGGTGGTGTCAAGCCGCGGGGTCGGCCGCCGATGAACCGAACTCCTATAGAAACATCTTTACCCCCTTTTTCATCCTCAACTCCTACACCTCCATTAAGCGAACATCATGCACCAGTCTACACCCGATCCATCCCAGTCAGCGCAGCTCCCGCCATAGATGGCGCACCGCAATATTCCGTACCAGTTTCAGCAACCCCATACTCACAACCTCCACCAGCGACAGAACGACCTCCTCGACCTAACATATCTCTACAAGTTCCCGACCGACCACCTGGGAGCGTTAGACTTGCTACACCTCCACCGGCAGTAGTCATCAATGGGGAACCAAACAATCACCTACCCGTTCCAGACACCACGCAGCAGACTCCTACCCCGACCAACTTTACCAAGGCGGCAAACGAGGCTGTAGGGCAAGGCAAACCACAAGCCGAGGCGCTTGGGCCAAAGAACCTCCCACGGTTCTACTTTGAGAGAGGCGAGGATCGAACAAATGTGGACCAAGTTATTGCCTACATGACCCACGGCTGTCTAGCAGCGGAATTCTGTGATGCAGAAGGAAGACCGTCGTATGGGTGCACAATGAAAGAAGCTCTGGGAATCACAAATAGCACTATCGAGGAGATGTATAAAGCGGCTACATCACCCGAGGCCTTTTTGATAAACTTGGCTGCCGTCACCGGAGGCTCACACCTGGTGGCGGCAAGGACGCGCATCTGTCGTATGGGCCGTGAAAACGGAGCGATGCGATATGCGTGCGAGTGGACATATGGGTTTGGCCACCTCCGGGGCGTCTACCAGATGGAACAGAAAGTGCCCCTCGACTTGATCGGAGAGGGACCTTGCAGGGACGATGGTCCCATGGGGACAGCTGAGGGAACGGCTAGCTCGTTGTCTGTGAGCGAGTGGCAGGCCAAGTATGAGAGTCTGCTCGGGGAGGTACAAAAGAAGGACAAGAGGCTTTGGGACCTACGGGCAAGGGTGGCGGATTTGTTAAAAGGGGATTCACAGAAGGTATGATACCCGTGTTGTGGGATGGCTTTTTTTTCTTACTTTGGCATTGGGAGGTTTGTTTATGTGTTTCTTTTCTTCTTGGTGTATATAGAAAATTATATGGTTGCAACTTGGTGCATGGCTGGTTAGGTAGATGAGTTGTAACTTGTACACCAATGGGCCAATCTCGGACTATTAAATATTGAGTTTGAATGTATATCAAGTATTCAGCATGGGTCCAATGAGCCTCACACGCAAATGTGTTGTGTTCCCGAAGCATGGAACTCTGACAGGGGAGCTCCAACGGGCTACGAACTGGTCGGGTCTCTCGGATGTCAGGGACCGATCCATGATCAGACAAATGGGCCGACAGCCAATAATACTAGCTTGATGATAACGGCGACTCGGAGAAGAAACTATTGCATAATCGGACACGCAACCAGTGCTACAGTAGACCCAAGCGGTGGTGTCTGAACGTGGGTTTGTGATTCGCCAACCGAAGCGGAGAGCAAAGTTGGAGAAGAAAAACCTGGAGAAGCTGGGGAAACAAGGGCTCTTGGATCTGCAAAAAGAGACAGACAAGGACAAAGCGTCTGATTTGAGTCTGGGGGTGAGTGAGATACTGCTGAGGTTATGCGGGCGTTGGCGGTGGAGGCGGGACAGATCCTGGGGATGTCCACTCATCGAGGAGGAAATTCTGTTGCCTTGCGCCAAGGATTAGGCTATGCAAGCCTCCCTAGAACTACCGCGAAATAAAGTCACGATGAGGCTGGGATACAATCTTGATGTTTATGGAGTCTAGAATTTGTCATGTTGAATAATTGGTTATTGAAATAAGAGATGAAAGAACAAGGTCGAGGCTCAACTAGAAAGGGCATTCAGAGGCCCGTGTCGAGGTGGTCTTGTCTAGGTTCTCATCACGTGCTGTCCTTTCCTAGGTACCAATGCCCTGAACAAGCGAACCGCGGAGGTCGGACTCGTCGTCCGGTGATAGTTCCAAGCCAAGGCCACTAACACGGACGACATGTTGATGATGCGGTTCCACGAACCCCGGCGCCGTCTCCGGGTTCGTTGACCTAGACCGATGTGTCTTTGATGTTTGATGGGTGCGCCACCTAGGCGCGTGAGGAACCGTCAACAGAATGCGAAAAATGCGAGACTCTAGCGGAAGGTCCTCGCTCAGCATTTTGGGCCCAGACGAAAACTCCTGCAGGGACACCAGACCGATCGTGGGTCACCATGTCTGAAGGATTCCGATTGTGGATTGCCGGTGGGAATCAGCCAACACTGATCGGCACACACATCGCAGCTCCAGACATTGACGAGGACCATTCAATCACTTGAAGGAGATGGCTTGTGGACCATAAGTCAAATCACTCTACAGACAAGGGGGGTCGGACAAAGAGGGCAATGACCCAACGGCATGTCTTGCGTGACGGTGCAGATGTAGTCGAGCAAGATGATCGCAAAGGGCGTCTGTCTGCATGAGACTGGAGCATCAGTGACTTTGGTCAGTGAGACAAGCAAGGCTCTCATCAGAGATGCTCATTTCTCACGGCATCCATCAGACGCAATATCTCACCACGCAAAAACAACCTCTGCAGAAACCACGATAACATTCGACAGAAACATCAGGATACTCACCATGCAGCCCATTCACAAAACATGTTCTGGTATTTATGTCGATGAGTTTCAAAGTTGGTGGCGTCCGGGAACAAGGAGGAGATGCCGCCCAATCGAGGCGTTTCTGGTCTTGGCAAAAGAATCTCCTGTCTTTGAACCAGAGACAGCCACACATCCTGAAAACAAGATTACTTGAGCACAAGCCCAGCGTGGGTTTGCAGCGGCTGCACACAAAGACCTGCAGGTCCATGACTAACAACAGGAAGCGCATCAAGCGGTCACCGTGAAAAATGGCATAACGGCAACGACAGCCGACGGGGAGGACAGAGTTTTGGCCGTTCCCATGACAGACATCTGGGGGACGTTGAATGGAGCCGTTGCAAAAAGGTTGTCAGGCAGTTCGTGACGTGACGGAAGCGAGACAGGGGCCCCGGTTTCTCGGCTCTCGTTCATCTTGATGGTGCATTTCGGGAGCCGGGGCCGACAGGATCAGGTTATGTTGGAGAGGAGGAGGACGAGACCCAGGAGGTCAAGAGGAGTTCTCGATGAGAGGGGATTGGTCCCATTTTCAAGTCCAGCTCGTGTGCCCGTGGTGATGCTGGTCCCGTTGGGAAGATCCCCCGGAGTCCCAGGAAGCAAACTGTTCCCATGATGATGGTCTAGCGTTGCACCATGAAACCACTGTCCCCAGTTTTAGGGCCAAGGACAGGCTTGTCATTGGAGCCGAGGGAGCTGCTTGCATGCGGAGATGGGCGACGGGATTCCTTGGCTGGCGCGCTGCACTGCTTGCTGCACTCCAAGGACGAGGATCCCTTGGGACGGCGGCCCATGGGGTAAGGTTGACTTTCTTCTCGACTCGATGAGAGCCCTGCAACCAGTCTTTTTGAACAAAAAGGCCAAAGCAACCCACTTGTCACTCCCTCGCTGCTGCTCGTCGACCACCTCAAGAGGTTTCTTCAAGGTCCCCAGCTGCCAGGATCGTCTTGCTCCCGTGCTTGTTTAGCCAGGGTCCTTAGCCCCCTTGTCTTCCTTTTTCGACCTCTGCCATTTCTTTGCTGGTTGTCAAATAAAGCGCAACCGACCGGATCGTCATCGTCGCAGAGTTGTCGGCGCCGCTCTCACCACCATCAGACATTGCCATACCGTACAATCGCAACCCAAGAGGACCAGGTTTCCCCATGATCATCACCGCGCTGGAGGGCTGATACATGTATTCCCCGATGCACTCCGAAAGACGAGCCGCCACCGACTTGGACCGGCGCTGAAGTTGCCGCCGCCCCCGGCCTCGATTTCAACTTGACTTGTTTCTTCCGTCTCACGACACAACTTCGCCTCCTTCAACTCTGCGCCCAATTCTCACACCTGCTTCTCCTCTCCTGCCTGCTCGCCCTTTGACCGTCTGTAATACCGACGCCGGCTACACAAGGTGCACTCTCCGAAACACAGACCAGCCGCAGCCGTTGTCCGACTCCGCCTCCGCCCTGACTGTGCCTCACTCAGCGTGTCTCCAGATCTTCCATCCCCGCAAGGCGATCGCCCGAGAGACATCGCTAGGAACTGGTTCGCTCAACCTTTACCTAAGTGATATTTAAGAATTTTTACGGCCTTGTTTCTTCTTTTCTCTTAACATTACTATCGGCGCTTGAAAACACCATCTAGTCTCTGTTCATCAACGCTCTTGGGCAGCGCCCCTCTGTCCCTTCTGAGATCCTTTCCCCGGACTCTGCCTTGGATCTTCAAAGCTTACCTGGCGCTTCTTTTCGTGACATACCCCACTGGGGGCTTGACGCAGAATGGCGCCGAACCAAGGTGACGAGGATGTGCAAGCGTAGGTATCCTGACCATCACATGTGGCCAACAACCGCCTTGCTGACCTCTACTAGCCTTTCAAGGACTCCTCACGAATTCCCTTACAGTTCCATGATCGAGCATGCCCGCCGTCCTTCAGAAGCCTATGTCAATCTGCATGCCAATGTCGAAGCCAAGTACGTCCAACCTTGACATGGCCTGCCGAATACCGAGTGACTTGACTAACATGGATGGAAAGGATCAAGAACCCTTTATGGGGCATTCCCCGATCAAGGTTAATGGCCGACGTCGATGAATTTTGCCGCAAGAAGGACCTCGACGACTTTCGCCATCTCATCCGACAGGGCGCTCTTGTTGCCCAGGATCCCACTGGTTATGAAGATATTGAGGGCGACGAGAAGCTAAACGACGAGGAGATCGAAGCGCTCAGGAACGAGATTCTCCACAAGTGGCGCGTGCCCTTCGTTCTATACCTGACTGTTGCTACCTGCTCTATCGGCGCTGCCGTGCAAGGATGGGATCAGACGGGCTCAAACGGCGCCAACCTCGAGTTCCCGTATGCGTTCGATATTGGCTCCAACAGCATCCGAGATAAACTCCTCGTCGGTCTCGTCAACTCTGCGCCGTACATCGGTACTGCCTTTTTCGGATGCTGGCTATCAGACCCCCTAAATCAGCGTTTCGGCCGCCGGGGCACAATCTTCTTCTCGGCCAACTTTTGTCTCTGGCCTGTCGTTGGGAGCGCGTTGTGTAACAATTGGAAGCAGCTATTTGCGTGTCGTATACTCCTTGGTATCGGGATGGGAACCAAGGCGTCAACTGGTAAGAAGCCTCATCTTTTAGTACCATGATGCTGTGTTTCGTTTTTCGTTCAAAGACTAACGTGTGACATGATAGTTCCCATCTTTGCTGCCGAAAACTCGCCCGCCCCGATTCGAGGTGCTTTTGTCATGAGCTGGCAGATGTGGACAGCTTTTGGCATCTTTCTCGGAACTTGCGCAAACGTGGCCGTGACCAAGTTTGGCCATAACGCCTGGAGATATCAGCTTGGGTCGGCCTTCATCCCTGCTGTGCCTCTGTTGATATTGATCTACTTCTGCCCCGAGTCGCCGCGTTGGTATATGAAGAAGAATCGTTATAGGGACGCATTGCAGTCGTTGCTTCGTTTACGGAATCACCCCATACAGGCCGCTCGAGACCTGTACTACATTCATGCTCAGCTTGAGATCGAATTCGAATTCATCAAGAAAGGAAACTATTTAAACCGCTTCATCGAGCTGTTCACGATCCCCCGAGTACGCCGAGCCACCCTCGCCTCGTTCGTCGTCATGATCGCACAGCAAATGTGCGGTATCAACATCATCGCGTTTTACTCGACGAGTGTTTTCAAGGAATCAGGGGCCAACGATAATCAGGCACTACTGGCCTCGATGGGCTTTGGGCTCGTCAACTTTGTCTTTGCCTGGCCTGCGGTCTGGACGATTGACACCTTTGGACGACGGTCTCTGCTCCTGTTCACTTTTCCTCAGATGGCATGGACGCTTCTCGCTGCTGGGCTGTGCACCCTGATTCCTGGGACAGGCGGAGCCCATCTTGGCCTTGTGGCCATGTTTGTCTACCTCTTTGCGGCCTTTTACTCACCCGGCGAGGGCCCAGTGCCGTATGCATACTCGGCCGAAGTGTTTCCTCTATCGCATCGTGAAGTTGGCATGTCGTGGGCTGTGGCAACGTGCTTGTTCTGGGCGGCTGTCCTGTCCATCACGTTTCCCCTGATGCTTGATCGGCTGCACGCAATAGGGGCCTTTGGTCTGTACTCGGGCTTCAACTTTATTGCGCTCATCATGATTTTCCTCTTACTACCAGAGACAAAGCAGCGGACGCTGGAGGAGCTTGATTACATCTTTGCAGTGCCTACCCGCGTCTTCATGAGGTACCAGGTGACCAAGGCCCTCCCATGGTGGATCAGAAGATGGATCTTGTTCCAGCGAGACGTGACGTTGGAACCTCTATACCAGTTCGACGTTGGCACGTCTGAAGACAGTCATAGCACCGATGCCGGATATGAGAACGACAAAGCCAAGGTTGAGCTCAAAGACACAGTTGGGCTGACGACAGCCATATGAGTTTGACGAAAGACCGGTGGCATTTGGCGTTGGATATGTTTGATGATTTGATTTGTAAAGCATTGCTTGCTTATGCTCTATGATACCCTGGATGAACGGAAACAAAAAAGGAGCAGGCGAATGGGAATAGGATCAATCTTTTTGTTGAACGGAGATCAATAAGATACCCCCACGATGGAGACAAGTTTGGACAAATTATGTGACGTCACGGGCGAAGAAGTCATGATGATGGACAGAACATGGTTGGCAGTAGTTTCATGAACAGTTCTGCAGTGAATAATAACTATTTGCTCACGGTAAATAGGCAATTTGCCAAGATCAAATAAACGGACTTAGGTCAGTGAGTGACGTCGTGAGAGCGGAAAGTGAAGCGGGTTGACGTGTATTGGAATTCCGTCATTTTGAACCATCCGCCCGTGAGCAACGACGCCGGAGCCGACGGGAGGAATGGATGCGATGATCAACGCCCAGCAATAGAATGGGCTTTCTCCACCCGTGACGAAGTCGCAAAAGATTGGGATAGGCCTGCCGGGAGACCACCGGCGGCGGCAGCCAAGTTTGGCGGTTACTGACCAGAACTGGACTAGGCAGGCAAAGGCGGTATTCCCAAGTTGGGCTGTCACCCACACACACTCACACACAAGGTCTCAACACGAGGGGATTTTTCGACGTCATTTTGTTTATGCCGCGCGCGTAGGCGCATACCGACTTACAGAAAGATGTTCAGTTTACGAGGCGTGGGGAAGAGGTGTTTTATGTATGACCCGGGTGTTGTTGCAGCACGGTCAGCATTTTCCGGGGGAAGGATCAGATCGATCAGATCACGTTGCATTCTGTGTCTGGGCGGAGAAGAAGAAGGGCGTGATAATCCAATCCTTTTTTTGGTGGATGGGATGAGCAATGTTGATCGGCGGCGGGCGTTGGTGTTCGGGCCCTAGCCGATGGGATTGGACGGGGGAGAGGGAGAAGGACAAGGAGAGACAATAGGGGTTCAGCGGTGAGGAATTGAGAATGCATAGTGAGACCTTGTTGCGCCTTGTGGTGTACAGTACAAAGAGACTTGGTGGTTTGATGGTCACGATGAAGAAGAAGAGTTGAAGTTGAAGATGTTGATGTTAGTTGAAGCGAGATCGTGACCCAATCTATCGGGGCGAGCTCCCCGTTCCTCCACTCCTCAAATCAGCGGTCAAAAACCGCCCCAAGCTCCCTGCTGAAAGGAAGGTCATGGATCGCTGTTCAAGCCACGAGCTTGGCTGCCATTGAATGCTACATAAGGGGGGAGGTGAGCAACCGTTTCAGACAAGGAACAGCATCTCTCTGCTGATTTGAGCCCTGAGACTATAATAATATCAGGGTCTTGACGAGTTTTAATATCGTCTACACGGGTCAACGGCATGACCGCATGGTATCCTCCCCATCTTGGCTGCGAGAAATGGAGAGGGGGGGCTATGCAAGCCAGCAATCCGATCCTTGCGCAACCCTTTTTTTTTTTTTTTTTTTCATTGTTATTCTCTGACACGTCTTGCCAAGGCTAATGTAGGAAACCATGTCTAGAATGTTTTTTTTTCTGAGAGATGGGATCATCAGAGGCTGGGACAGCAGGCCTGCAGGGGCTAATTGCTTGGTTTCTCATCGGTGGTGGCAACTCACGGCGGGCCTCTTTTAGTTTCCAAGGCAAGTTTTTTTTTCTTCTTGCTCTGTTTTGCTTTCATCGGGAGACAATAACACCCCGAGGACCCATTTTGAAACGTCATGGGGAAACGTGTCCGTCGTCGTCGTCGACTTAGACGTTAAGTCTTGTCCCGATCAGATCAGAACGAGGCGTCGTGCCGGGGCCGGCAGTTGGATGGGAGGCGGCGCGTGATGGTGTGTGGTTGCACAATACACAAAAAAGTCAGACCCCTGGTGGCGCTGACGCTAGATTTGTCGAGGTTGACGAATGGATGGTTTCGTCTCGTCTTTTGTTCTTGGTTGCGCGTTCAACATGTAGGTGGTGCTTCTTAGTGGTTTCAACGAGACAACAAGGGAGGAGTCTAGCCGTTACATGAAAGGGTGGGAAAGGGAAAAAAAGAGGCTAAAATGCTCATGTGCTTGCTGTTCACGGAAGACCTCACATGTTTTTCGTCGAATAGGATAAAGACAGTGACGCCAGGTTGCAAAGTGATTGACATGAAGAATGAGCGCCTACCTCGCTTCTTCATACTGTAGAGGTTGGCCGATGAGAAGAGGACCCCTCTAGATCTTGGACGCAAATCTTTTCCATGATAGGGGGGTCTTTTCACGGGGGGATGATGGAGGGCCGGAAAAGATGGAGACGAGTTCAGACTGTCGGGATGTGGATGAATGGAGGTTGATCGAGAGGCAGAGAGCGAATCTCTCGTGTTGAGATGTGTTTACACCCCGCCCTCCCCAGTTTTATTCCCACGTTTCTTTTTCCATTCTCATCAGGACTTGACAGTTTACGGATGGATGTTCTTTCTATTGGTGTTGGTGGTGGTGCAATATCAAAGCTGTCAAGGAAAAGGATGCCACGCATTGCGGTCGTTTAATGAAGCCAGCCACAGTTCAGTCATCCAATCCTTGGCGAACCCTATGTATTGTATTGTATGAATGTATGCATCCGTTTTAGCCGTGTCATGAGCAGGATAGCACAAAAATCAGCACATGGCTGCAAAACAAATGCTCATCACGCATCTGTCGTCTGTTTACTCCCGCGCGGCCGCCATCACCTCAAGCCCGATCGGGAGACGTGAAACAAACCCTCCATCTCTTGCTGGCGCGCCGGTTCCGCCCCAGGGGCTTTTTTCCTGCTTTATCCAGTGGCTGACCCGGGGGGCGGCGCCTCCCCCTGGGACCGGCGCTGGGAGACGCTGCCAGTGCAACGAGATTACTGGACAGCGCTGACATTTGGAGGGGGGACGCCCCCTGAAGCCAGCAAAGAAAAAAGGCCCTGGTGCGGATCCTCTTTCAGCTCCAGGGCTGGTAGGGCTCGGGCTTGGGCTTGGCAGGCCCCTGGAGGGTGGACCGACAAGAGTAAAAAAAAAAAAAACCTGATGGGTGGCTGGCCGCCCCAAACCGTTCTGGAGCTCCTCAAACCTTGGAGAGGATGAGGACGCGCTGACTGTGGATCATTGCCCCCTTCTCCATGCTGGACCCATCATGGCGTCGGTACGTACTGTTCATGTACGTACATACGAAAAATCCCCCTTTCACGCTCACAGGCACACTGACACACTGGCACTGGGCAGCCAGTCGGTCTCTTGCTGCAGGTACCCACTGCACAGTGCCACATCCCACAATCCCACATGAAGCACGAGCCTCGGGGCAGGAGCACAAGGAAAGGGCCAGGGAACCTCCACCTCATCCATGATCCCCGAAAATCTCCTTCGTCAACCTGCGTCTGTTCGTTCGTTCTGTTCTTGTCCTTGTCTCTCCCTCTCCCTCTCGTTCGTTTTCTTCTTTCTCTCTTCTCCACCAAGCATTCGTTCCAGTCCCTAAAACCGCGGTCCTCCCACCCCGGCCTCCCCTCCTTTCGCTCGCTCGCTTCTTCCTCTTTTTGTTTCCTGGAGTCCCTCCTCTCGTTTCCTTACAAGGTCATCTTCCTCCAACTGCTTGCCTGTTCTTCGCTGGAGAAGACGGCAGATCACCCTCGTTCTTTGTTGGAAAAGAGGAAAGAAGAAGAAAAAGAGAGGGCAATATCTCATGGGATTGTTGTAGTGTTTTCCACCTGCATTTGTTTCCTTTGAATCTCATATCCTACAACTACAACTTTGGGTTTGGCATCATCTGCCTGGAGCAAGCCTTCAGCAGATAACTTTCCCACCGAAACTCTCCTATACCTAGCAGATTGTTGCGATTGAGGATTTGATATCCCATCGCCGTCTCACATCTTCCCCAGCACTACCCGATTTGACATCTCCCGACGTTATCGGTTTCATCATCACACCCTCGACACGTTCTACAAGTTAATTCCACACGAGTCTCACACCGAATCACCTCCACAAGCATACCATACCTCTCTCGAACTCGGTCCTACCCCTCGACTCCCTGGTTGGAGCCTCAACATAAACCAGCATGAACCACCACCCTTCTCTGTCCCCTCGCAACTCGCGACATTCGGGCTTCATTCCTCTCGGCGGTGGTAATAGCAACCGCGACATGACGGACGGCATTCAACTCACGCCGGTCAAGAGCAACGCCTCTGCAAACACCGGTCACAGAAAGGCTGAGATGCCTCACCCTACCAGCTTCGACAGCGCCTCTATGCACGAGAACGAAAAGTCGGGTCACCATGGACATCGCGGTCGCCGGCGCAAGGACGGCGAGAATCAGCTCTCGCGTAGTAACACTGGCGATGAGCCCGCCTCCCTGAACGCCATGGGCCGACTGTACAACAAGATCATCGGCTTCTCCGTTGTTACCCGATACCTCGTCTACGTTGTGCCTGTCGCTCTGCTCCTCGGCATTCCGCTCATCGTTCTGTCCGCCATTGGTGAGAAGAATGGGCTTCCTGTCGGCAAATTTAAGGGTGGAAAGAACGATGGCAAAGCCGGCCCTCCTCTGTTCAAGATCTTCCTCTGGATTGAAATCATGTGGCTCTCGCTCTGGGCGGCCAAGGTTGTCGCCTGGTTTCTTCCCGGCCTCTTCATGTTCTTTACCGGAGTTGTGAGCAAGGGCACCCGGAAGTATGCGACTGTCCTTGGCAACCTCATTCTGCCATTCTCGTTCTTCTTCTGGGCCCTGGGTTCGTACGTCACTTTCAAGAACCTGTACAGAAACGAGGACAAGAGCGACTCATATGTGCCATGGTGTCAGACAATGGGTCGCGTTCTGGGTGCCCTCTTTGTCTGTTCTGCTGTCTTCCTCGGCGAAAAGGCCATTGTCCAGCTCATTGGTATTTCTTACCACCAGCGATCCTTTGCCAACCGTATCAAGGCCTCTAAGCGCGAGGTTCACCTTCTTGGACTTCTCTACGATGCCTCTCGCACTCTCTTCCCCATGCACTGCCCGGAATTCGCCGACGAGGACTATATCATCAACGATAGCATTGAGATGATGCTGCGAGGCAAGAAGGGACACAAGCGGGCTGGTTCCGCCACCCCCATGAAGCTCATCGGAGAAGTTGGTCGTATTGGAGACAAGGTCACCTCTGTCTTTGGTAACATTGCCTCCGAGATTACTGGAAAGAACATGTTCAACCCCAACTCGGCTCACTCGATTGTTCTTGAGGCTCTCGAGAAGTCCCGAAGCTCTGAGGCCATGGGTCGTCGTATCTGGATGTCTTATGTTGTTGAGAACCACAACTCGCTCGTTCTGGAAGATTTCCAGGAAGTTCTCGGACCTGCATACAAGGATGAGGCCGAAGAGGCTTTCTACATGATCGACGGTGACGATAACGGCGACATCAGCCTCGATGAGATGGTCCGAAAGGTTGTTGAGATTGGCACAGAGAGAAAGGCCATTGCCGAGGGTATGAAGGATATCGGTCAGGCTCTGCAAGCTTTCGATAAGATTCTCCTTTTCGTCGTGCTTCTGATTGTTGTCTTCATTTTCCGTAAGTCAATCTCACTGGTAGAGACATGGAAGTTTACTAACCCTCTATTTAGTTGCCTTCTTCCAGAGCAGTTTTATTACAACTCT
The DNA here is from genome assembly GCA_013186415.1 of Fusarium sp. NRRL 66088. Taxonomy (NCBI): domain Eukaryota; kingdom Fungi; phylum Ascomycota; class Sordariomycetes; order Hypocreales; family Nectriaceae; genus Fusarium; species Fusarium sp. NRRL 66088. The sequence goes on along the minus strand of JABCKD010001483.1, from coordinate 1,219 downwards.
GACTACCGCGGGAACTACGCTTCTCTCGCTCTCTTTCATTTTCGCTGTCACCGCTCAGGAGTTCCTGGGTTCCTGCATTTTCCTTTTCGTCAAGCACCCGTACGATGTTGGTGACCGTGTGGACATCAGTGGTACCAAGATGGTTGTCAACAAGATCTCCCTCCTCTACTCTGTTTTCCACCGTCTTGACACCATGCAAACCGTTCAGGTATGTTGTTGGAATCCGTCAGAAGCAACGAGTAATGCTGACAAGTGCCCAGGTGCCCAACATTCAACTCAACAATATCTGGATCGAGAATATCTCTCGCAGCAAGGCTATGCATGAGACCATCGAGGTTAATGTCTCTTTTGATACGTCTTTCGAGGATATTGAACTACTCCGATCCGAGATGGAGAAATTCGTTCGACAGCCTGAGAACGCTCGCGACTTCCAGCCTAACCTCAGCATTAGCGTCGGTGGTGTTGGCGATCTGGACAAGCTGCTTCTCTATGTCACCATCGCGCACAAGTCCAACTGGCACAACGATTCTGTACGAGCCAGTCGTCGTTCCAAGTTCATGTGTGCGCTGGCGCTCGCTCTGAAGAAGGTGCCTGTCAACGGTCCTGGAGGTGGCGGTGAGCCCCTTGGTGGTCCGACCAACCCCTCATACTCCGTCGCCGTTACCGATGAATTTGCTAGCAAGAGCCGTGCGGATGCAGACAAGGCCAAGGATGATGCCCGCATGGTGCCTACCACCAAGCAAGAGCACACCGAGGAGAGCGAGACGCAGGCCATGCATGACTTTAACTCTCGCCCCCCTGCTGCCGGCGTTGCTGCCTGGGACAACAGTGACAACCACACTCTTGGATCGAACGAGGATCACCATCGCTCCAGGGATATCGAGACACTCCGCACTGATCTCAAGCGTGAGAGCACTCGCGGCCGCCGCAAGGCTGGCGAGGGTGTGCCACAGCTGTCTTTGGAGACGGCGCCCCGGCCCAGCATTTCGATGACACAGCCCAGCCCTCGCAGCATGCATGGTCCCTTCGACGAGGAAGCTGAGACTGGCATGGGCGCGACGCCTTATCACTCTAACCTCTCTGCCGGTCCATCTCAGGGCTCGCAGGGATACCAGCCGTTCTCAGGAGGTGCTAGCAGCAGCAGCCACATCCAGACCAACGTCCAGCATCCCCTGCAGGGCGCCAGATCTCAGCCCCCTCAAGGCCCTCCTCCCCAGGG
>JABCKD010001479.1:0-14707 GCA_013186415.1 Fusarium sp. NRRL 66088 | reverse complement strand
CTGAGTGGGACTGCTAATTGGTGGGAAAAACGTTGCCTCAACCACGAGAGCAGATGCCCCCAATCTATGTTGCATCCATCAGGAGGCAAGTGCAGCCTGCCCGTATGTATGTATGCAATCGCCCTAACCCGCCAGCCAGCCACGAGGCGTTGAAAGGTAATGGAACGAGATGCGGGAAGAGGCGGATGGGCATCGGATGCATGCGAGGGATAATCCGGAGCTCGAGTGAAAGAAAATGCAAGGCACAACGGCACAGTTTCCCCCATGGACAGCTGGAGACAATAATGCCCCCAAAGTTGAGAGCGCTCAGCCGCCAACCAACAAGGGTCCACACGAGCAAGCCAAGTGATGGGACAAGAAGCAACCAAACTACCCCTGTCCTAGCGGATCGAATCTCCAATTCCCCTCAAACGGCACTTGTATCCATCCATGAGCCGGCGTTGGACCTCGTGATGGACAAAGAGCGTCAACGACTCCATTGTCGAGTGAGAAAAAGTACATCTCGTTACGGATCACCTCTCTTATGCGCAATACAATTGGCCACATGCTTTGATGCCCGGGCCGAACCCGGGATAAAAGCTTGAGGGAAGAGGAGAGGGAAGCGCCGTTCCCACGAAGTTCCCACCTTCCCCCACAACAATTGATCCAGTGACGTACCCCCGAGTCCACTACCACAGGGCAGGCACAAGCCAGACTGAAGGAAGTTGCGCTCCCGGTCTTGCATGTGTCAAAGCGAAGCAGTTGAATCGACCCGAGTCGCGACTCGCGCGCATCCATCAGCTTTTCACTTTTCAGTTCAGGCTCCCCCACTCTCCTTTTCATTTCTCTCATTAGCTTTCCAATTTCCACCTCTTCTACTTTTTATCTCTCTCTCTTCTCCTTCGCGATGCTTCGTTGGTGACCATCTTCATCAGTCTTCCTCTCCTAAACCTTGGGGATTCACCCACCCTATCATTCTCCCTCCGAGAACCCCGCGAGCCCTCCCTAATCACTCTCGCGATATTTTGAATACTTACAGTTACCAATTGCTTTATCTGCGCCCTATGAGCACCTGCTCTTCTCGAATCCCATACTCTCTAGCATCGTCTTGAGCTTCAGCGCAACCTCCGACTCCGGCCTCAGCGCCGCTTCAAGCTCGCCATGTCGCCCGCCGGCGGGGCAAGATCCGGCATCTTTCGCCGTTTCCTACTCCCCGGTGCAGTTGCTACATCTGGTGCTGTCCTACTCTACAGCTACCGGCCCCGCGATTTCACTGGACATTCGTCTCCCGCTGTTCCACCCCCTACTTTCGGCGCAGATGGCACCTTCAAGCTTCCTCGGTTCCCCCGCGTCAAGTCGCGCAACGAACAATTAAATCACCTTCGCGAGAGCTCCCGCCCAGACGTTCAGGAGTATGATATGCTCATTATTGGAGGCGGCGCCACTGGCGCTGGCGTCGCTCTCGACGCTGCTACTCGTGGCCTCAAGGTTGCTGTGGTCGAGCGCGATGACTTCAGTAGCGGCACCAGCAGTAAGAGCACCAAGCTTGTGCACGGCGGAGTGCGCTACCTCGAAAAGGCGGTTTGGAACCTCGATTACAGTCAATACATGCTGGTCAAGGAGGCTCTCAAGGAGCGCAAGTATTTCCTCCAGACAGCGCCTCATCTGAGCTCCTGGCTACCCATCATGCTACCCCTCGACAAGTGGTGGAAGGCACCCTACTACTGGGCCGGTACCAAGTTCTACGATTTTCTGGCTGGCAGCGAAGGCATCGAAAGCTCCTACTTCCTCACCCGCAGCAAAGCTCTCGAGGCTTTTCCTATGCTGAAGCAGACAGACCTGGTTGGCGCTCTCGTCTACTATGACGGTGCCCACAACGACTCGCGCATGAATGTTTCCATCGCCATGACTGCCGCTCTCTATGGTGCGACAGTTGTCAACCACGCCGAGGTCACGGGCCTCTTGAAAGATGATCAGGGCAAGCTCTGCGGCGCCAAGGTCAAGGATCTCGTCGCAGCCAAAGATGGTCGCCCCGCGGAGGATATCACAGTCCGCGCCAAGAGTGTCATTAACTGCACTGGACCCTTTACCGACTCGATTCGCAAGATGGACGACCAAAAGTGCAAGGAAATCGTCGCCCCTGCTTCTGGAGTTCACGTCATTCTACCTGGTTACTTCAGCCCTGGAAAGATGGGTTTGATCGATCCCTCCACGTCAGATGGCCGAGTTATCTTCTTCCTCCCCTGGCAAGGCAACACCATTGCTGGTACCACTGACTCCCCATCCACCATCTCACCCAACCCCCTCCCTGACGAGAAGTCGATCGAGTGGATCTTGAGCGAGGTTAGCCACTATCTGTCTCCTGAAATCAATGTGCGCCGAGGCGATGTCCTCGCTGCCTGGTCTGGTATTCGTCCCCTGGTCAAGGATCCCAAGGCTAAGAACACGGAATCCCTGGTTCGCAACCACTTGATTGATGTGGCTCCGTCAGGCTTGCTCACCTGCGCTGGTGGCAAGTGGACAACCTATCGTCAGATGGCCGAGGAGTGTGTAGATGCTGCTATCGATGAGTTCGGGCTCAAGCCAAAGCCGGTTCGGGATGCTCCTCGAGTCAGCGGAACTGAGATGATTGACGACGGTGCGATCCTCGACGGCTCATGCCAAACGCACAAGGTCCGTCTGGTTGGTGCCCACGGCTTCAGCAACACCCTTTTCATCCCTCTCATTCAACACTTCGGTGTTGAGACTGAGGTAGCAAAGCATCTGACTGAGTCCTATGGCGATCGTGCCTGGACTGTTGCCTCTCTCTGCAAGCTCACAGACAAGCGATTCCCTGCTCGCGGCGAGCGCATCTCCCAGCTGTACCCCTTCGTTGATGGTGAAATCCGCTACGCCGTCCGACACGAATACGCCCAGACTGCCGTTGACGTCCTCGCCCGGCGCACACGGCTGGCGTTCCTCAACGCCCAGGCTGCTCTCGAAGCTCTCCCCAAGGTCGTGGATGTTATGACTGAGGAGCTTAAGTGGGATCGCCAGAGGCAAGATCTCGAGTGGAAAGAAGGTACGTGCTATTCCCTCCTTGTCTCCCCCTTCGCTTCTGCCTATTGTGGGACGTCTGCTAATCTCACTCCTCTAGCTGTTGCCTATCTGGAGTCAATGGGTCTACCGAAGCCCATGCTCACAACGACGCGTAAGCAAGTCGAGCAAGGAAAGCTTGACTTTGCCAACTCTCTTGAGTGGAAGATGTATTCGCGTCACGATAAGCCATCGGAGGACGATTGAGTGGTTGCCTACAGCTGCGAGAACAGTCATATGAACAACCGATCGGAGACCAGGATGTTGATCGACTTGATACATCAAACAGAAGACGCCATGTTCGTCTCCAAATAGTCACGAGGCTGGCTCTCTTGAGTCAAGCTGAGTCTGGCATCAGCAGGCCTCAGTTAAAGGGGGTTGAGGGCGTCACACCGGAGTATCTGCCCCGGAGGGGTGAAAGACAGGCACCGTTGAGGACGTAAAAGTATCTACTTGGCATTCAACTTGGATAGGTAGCATCTCCTCCTACTAGAAATAATAAAAAAAGGAAATCCGGACTGGATCTGAGGTGACCACCTCGCTCACTATTGCTTCGAGACATTCCACAGGATGTTCAACTGACATGTTCCTGGCGCCACTCATACCTCCCTTGTCAAGGTTCAACCACAGGTCACGCTACCCTTGATAAACACCTCGAGCGTAGTCTATCAACTTCACAAATGTGATAGCCAGGATAGGAAAAGTGGCAAGGCAGCTTCTTTTTGTATATTTTAGACATTACGTCTAGTCAATTCCCTCCTAACCGGAAGGGGAGGTATCAAGATGTGCCATGGCTAACCTAGGTGGACAAGACGGCCTGTCTGTCTGTCCTTCTCTTTCTTTTCCTTAATATCATCCAACATGCGTAATAAAAGGCCGTATCATCGTCAGACCGGCAATCCAGGGCATCCCATTGCGCCCGCCTGGTCGTTTATCGCCCCGTGTAAATGCAGTCTCATCGTTCCCTGAAAACCCCCAAAGAGGCCTGGTGCGTACACCCAGTGCCAAATAATCTCGCCGAAGAAGAGAAGAACCCGGCCAACCCAAACCGATAATGCTGTTCCGTGAAAACAAGAAAACCACAAGTGTATCCCACAACGCCTCGCCTGCTATACGTCGCCATGACCTTCTATGAGTATCCTGTATAATGTTCGTGCATGCAACAAAGACCCAATATTGGATAAAGCAAGAAAAAGTTGGGGAAAACAAAGCGAAGACAAGAAAAGAGCAAGACGAGGACGGTCATCCTCAGACGGCCGTCTCGTACTTGCTCATCGAAGAGGACGAGCCAACGCGGAAAACTCGCTGAAGCAAGCTGGCTTTGCTGCCGTTGGCCCGTCTGTAGCTAAGAGCGATAGTGTCACATCCTTCGCTGGACCCCATAGAGGAACGGCTGGGAGAAAAGTTCCGTCGGTCCAGTTCAGCGTCCCACCCGTACATGTCCTGGATGGGAGAGGCATAGCGGAATGACTCGCTGTCCAAAGTCGTTGAAGGACACGACATGTCCTCGCTGCTATGAACGGGACTTGGTAGGTAGTTAGACACGTCGCTTAAGGGTGTTGAACAAAACATCATGCTTTCATGGTCGCTATCGGCTGCTAGCGAAGAGGCTGAAAGTGATGCCACAAGGGGGCCGGAATGGTAGAAAGAGGTCGGTGCCTTGTGTTCTTGTCCCTTAGATGCAGGTGTGCTTGTTGGCTGCAAGCAAGCCATCGGCTCCGAAATCTTAGGAGTTCGTCTTCTCATCCTAATATTCTTTTGGACAAGAGTTGTTTTCCCGCAGTTTCGAGCCGATTCCGGTCTTGCGGCCGTGCCGTCCCTAGAACCACCATCTTGGCTGAGGTCAGGGTTGCGGTTCCAACCGAGGTCTGTCTGGATGGAACCAGGCAGTAGGTGACCAGGGTGCAAGCTTTCTGGCCTATGGTCCTCTTGCGAGTCCTCATCGGTCCAGTCAGCTTGGTTGGGCGATTCAGGTAACGACACGACCTGTGACCCTCATAAGGAGTCGTGATGCAGGTGAAGGCCTTCCGGTGCGGGGTGAGATGATGTGGGGGTAGAGCGAGTCCTTGAGCTTTTTCGGTTGAAGCCCAACTTGGCACCCATCTTCTTCCAACCCTTATTGTGAGCAGCCACAGCACGCTGAAGGCCCCCAGGAGAGGTGGTGAAGCCCCATTCTGAAATGGGCGGGGTTGTCGGGGGAGTCATTGGCTCCATGCCAGGAGGGGAGTTGCAGTCGCTATCATCGGTCATAGAGTCGGACTCGATGTGGTGCATCGAATTCATTGATCGAACTGGTGCGCCCATGCGGCCGTTGCTGTTGGAAGATCGGCGGGATCCACGGGCATGTTCATCAGAAGGTCCATCAAGCTGCATGGGAGCTACGGACTGGAGGAAGGGGACCAGCAAGGAGTCGTTCATAAGCTCATAAAGGATCCGACCTGTTTCAGCCAACTGTGATGGATGCGGGGGAGCAGGGCCGCAAGGAAGATTGAGCAGCTCGTCACGAATGCGAGCGGGGATGTTGACCTCCCTCGGGGCACACGGGATGATGTAGACTTGCATAAGCTTCTCCCACAAAGCACAAACACGATCGTGGTTCTCTTGGGTTGGGTTCGGGTTATCGGTAATCATCTCATTGTAGATGGCGGTATAGCGTTGAGAATCGAGAGTGAATTCAAGGCTCTCCATGCAGTGGTTGTTGGAGAGGTAAGCCATGAAGGCAGTAAGGCTCCATGGTGGCGAGGCGACATCGAGGAGGATTTCGGCCAAGGATGGTGGTCGGGAGCCCAAAGCACCGTTGGGTGTTGAAGTACCGGACATGAAGGCCTCGCTCATGGGCCTCGAGGGAGCGGAATCGACATCGAAGAAGTCCTCAAAGGCGGAGGAGGGCTGGGGGGATGGTGGCGGTAGGGTGGGACTCAGGCACTCGGGAGATTGCCTCCGCGAACGCGACATGCCCATCTTTCTAGGGTTGGGGCGCTCTGGTGCGTCCCAAGCCTTGTATCAGAATGGTGAAAAGATCAAGTAGAAGAACGAATCGAAGTTCTGAAGCGTTTATGAGGGAGGGGACCGGTCCAAGTAATATGGGTGCGGACAGAGTGGAGAAGCAGGTGTCGGCCGAAGCGGGTAATCGATGTCTGACGCAGTTAGACTGGCGTAGATGTTGATATGCTGGAGGCAGAAAGAGGCGCCGAGTCTAGAAGTAGGGCTACCGCAGGGACGATAAGGTCAGGGGAGCGCCTATGGATGTAGATCAAGGAGGAGTATTCTGAGAGGCGGCCGCGAATGGTGACGACAGATATGCGGAGGAAAGTGGCTTTGTCAAGGCGTCAGTCCGCACCACAAGGAACCAAAATTGGGTTTAGAGGGTTCCAACAACGAGGGTCCAGGGACGAATCGCGGAACAAAGGAGCGAAATGCCCTAATGGACAGGATGGAGAGCGGAATTGGTGATGGGACGAGATGGCAAAGCAGCTGTCCTAGGGGTTGAGCGGCGTGACTTTCGGAGGGCTATCAGTCCCGAAGCGGTGATGGCGTAAGGTTGGGTCGAGGCCGTCGAACTTGAGGTGCCGAGGTGCTAGGAGGTCCCAAGGGACTGGAATGCGATGGTCGTGAAAGCCGCGAGCCAGCGAATGGAGTCGGTGGGCGGCGGGACAGGTCGCAGACGGATCGCGGATGGTGGGTTATGCCAGAGGGCTTGGCTTGGCATGAACCAGAGAGGATCGAGAGGAGCGAGAATGTCAAGGTTGGACGAAGACGACGAGAGTTTAGTGGCGTGGAGTCGGTGGTGCGTCTATCGAGCGGACAGCCGAATGTCTGGAGCGAGAGACCTGGCTGACAAAAGAGACACAGTTGATATCAGGAATGCGGACCTGGGGAATCCAAAGTGTAATAACGGTCCAGACCCAAGGTGAAGGCGGAGGTGAAGGACAAAAGAGCGTGGGCGCGGCGGGCGTATGCACGGCGTCGGAGGAGCGCTAAGGTTCAGTCGAGGGCGGCAGATCTGCTGGCTGGTTGGCTGCTCTGTCCTGATTTAGGTTTTGGGATCTTCGGAGGAGAGGGAGGGGAAAGTAGTTTACAGTTGAAGCGTGGAGCGATGCGATCAGGTATGTTGATGATGCGTTTATCGCCTGGGGAACAATTGCGATAACAATGAGACAGGCAATGTTGATGAATGTGCCTGATGGTCGAGAACGAAGCTGTAGAGGCTGTTGTGTGTCGTCACTCGTGATTTGCGGGAACAGACCCAGAAAAAGGAAGGCGACCAGAATGGGTGACGGGGGGTTGGGGCCGAGCTTGTTTTAAACAGAAGACACCCGATGGGATTTTTTTTCTTCGCCTTTTTCCCTAACCATTGGTGAATGAGGAGAAGCCAGACGGGACAGACAGAAGCCAAGGTGGAGGTGGATGTGGAGATGAAGAGGACGGGATAGAAAGGACAAGGAGTCAGGAAGAGGAGAGGTGTACGGTAGATGGAGCCCCAGGCGTGTGTTTAACCAAAACGACGTCAACAACAGGCAAGAGGGAGGGACGGCAGGCGCGAGTGGAGGGTACGATTGCAGCGGAGGGAGCGAGGAAACCAGACGATCGGGAGACGACCGGGTTACCGTAAGGGACGGAAGGTACGACCACGGCGTGCACGGGGTGCGGGCATGTGCCAAGGCTACGTAAGAACAACCCGCAAAGAAGGGAAGGGGGAAAAAAAAGTCGATTAAACCCAGACGCGACCGGAAACAGAGGGACCAGACAGAGACAGCCTGCCAGGCGCAGGTGGAGGCGGAGGCGGCGGCGGCGAACGGTGGCGGCGACAACGACGACGATGGAAGGTGCAAAGAAGGGAAGGCCAGCCAAGCCAACCCCGACACAGCCAATAGAACCCACGAACCATCCAAGCCACGATGGTCGGCATGACTCCACACAGATCAAATTCATTGCATTGCACGGGATGGATCTCCATACGTAAGGTACGTACCCCTGTCGAGCATCCCGTCGGCACAGGTTGGCTGCCCAGGCTGATTGCTTGGCTCGCGAGGGCTGGTGACTGTCAGGACCAGCAGGGGTCACACAACACCTTGCTCCATTACGGATACTTGAACGGGGGGCTCGGTTCGCAGCCTGGCGCTTGAAGGGGGGGAGGGTGAGGAAGGCATCCAGTGGTCCTTTTTTGTGCCCTTTTTCTTTGACAAGGAAGACACCAAACCAAACCACTGGAAGTGTGCCACTACTACGGTGTAAGGCATTCTCGATTGGTAAAGGGGCATTGTTATTCAATGCCTCTCCAGACAGCCAACGGTAGTGCACGGGTGCGTGTCCCGTTCTCTCTTGCTCCCATCTTAGCAGGGAATTCGGCCGCTGGGGTGAGATCTAAGTGGATGATGGATGGCAAGCTCGCAAAATTCCCCAATTCATCACATCATGAAACGTTGAAGGAAAAGCCTAACAACCTGACGACGCGGAGGAGAACGGAGCGCATCGCTTTATGATTCAGGCACGTGGCTGGATTGACTTGGTTCATGATGGCTCGTGGAAGAGAAAAAAGTTCAGTCAATCCCGGACGAATATCTTCAGTCAGGCAAGTCACGGACAACGCCGAGAGCTATGTTGGCGCTCGTGCGATTATGTAAGGCGCCTATACAACAACAGGTAAGGCTCGAGCGCTGGCAGGTCCGAGGCGAGTGTGGCGAATCAGTGTGGCCGGACCGTGACGCAGCCAAGGGCGAAGCAAGCAACACAAGAAAAAAAACAGACGTGTAAGCAGTCGGCGGGCAAGAGGAACAACATAAAACCACGACGATATCATGGAGACAGAGGCGATCATTGATGCTCCACACGATATCCATATGCAAGCATGCATGCTTTTCTCGGAGCGAGCTCGTCTGTCTCGTCCTACGGGAATATGATCGGGCACCACGTTGATCCCGCAAGGGTTCGTTCGTCAAGCCAGCCCGGCGAAGCCACCTACTTGGTGGGCCTGAAGAGCATGACACAGAAAGGGTGAGATTTAGAACAAGACCATGACAAGGAAAACGACAAGGGACTGGCAGTGGACATGGTCAACTAGAAGGACGCTAGAAGGGCGCGAAGGGGGGCCAATGGTGGAGGCAGACTGGACCAGGCACCAGGCTGCGAGTTCCTGGGCTGAATGATGTTTGCTCATCCCGCTCTTGTTGCAGTCCTTGTCCTAGACTATTTGTCTCGCCATGGCCCAGCGTATTCTCCCAATCCTCCCTTTTCGTCGCCATGGAAGCCCGAAAGCCACCCAAGAGGCTTGAGTAACATGGAGCCAAGATCGAGCTGCACGGGCGATGGTGTGGGGGCCAGGAGTAACCAGAGCCAATCCAATTCGAAGAAGTCCAAAGAAGGGCGCGTTCCCCGCACGCTCTCACCCCAATTGCCCTTTTGTAATCTGGGTGAACCAGGGATTCAGCAACATTTGCAGATAAACGCCGCCTTAGTTGACGCCTCCGAATGTAGCGTGCGTACGTGGGCCGTGTAGCAATTGGCACAGTCAACCGCGCAGTCGCCTTCTGCTTAGCAATGTCAACGTATGTAATCAAAAAGTCGGCTTGATGTCAACTCAACTACTATCTAAAATGAGTTGGTGGTTTTAACGAGACGCACATACACACACGTCAGACAGCTGCACGTCCAAAAAACTCTCCATCTCCAAGTGGTTCCAACTCGGAAATAGGAGATTTTTACTCAGTTAGCTTGGGATCTTCAAGTCCCAAGATCGTCATCGATCGCTAGTAGGTGTCTTTTTGGGCAGGATCACTGCGTCACGCCTGCACCGCAGCACTTTCCTCACGTGCAAAGGGACGATCATGCTCCCCTTTCAATAACATCATCTCCTGTGTCTCAACCTAATGATACGCTGCGACAAATCAAACACCATCTGCCAGGTCCAAATGCTGCAACGGCCACAGCACAGCCAGCGCCCTTTCATCATTGCCGTCACCACCCCTTTCACTCCGTCAAGACATGGGAGTCTCCGACCCAATAACCTCTGCAGCCGGCAGCCATAGACGCTCACATCGGCCAAGACCATAGCACAATGAGGCCATGAACCATGGGGAAAGGTTTCTCGTTTTGCTCGGCACAATCTCAGCTTGTCATCGTTAGCCGCCGCCGCTGCCGCCCTCCTTCTCTTGTCTCGGCTTGGCGCTGTTTTCTTGTCATCTCCGCCAGACCACTGCACCATGCCTGGTTTTCTGTGTCCTAACCAAGCATCCCGTGGACCTGAGCTGCTCAGGGCCATCCATCATGGCGCCAAGTGGCACCCTCCAGGAACCTCTCAGGGGTGGGCCTCGCAGTCATGGGCCCCTTGTAGTGCAGCGCGAGACCGAATAGCGACGCGCCGTGACTGGGCCCCCGGCCCCCAAACCATCTTAGCTTTGCCGCTAGAGGACGGTAGCTCAGCCGATCGCGATGAGCACTAGGGATGTTTCCTGGCCCTCCCCTGTCGTACCATTCCCATCTCTCGCTGAACCTGACTGGCTGCGTCGTCTCTGATCTCTCGTGAGGAGAAGATGGGCAACGCCCGCTTCTCCAAGCGGGCTAAAGGGCACTTCTCCAATGTGGGCGCCTCCTCTCGGCACTCAGCGCCTCGTTAACAATCAATCTGGTCCCGGGACATTGGGGGAGTGGATGCCATTGCTTACGGCTCGTCATCCCATCCCATCCTTTCCAGCCGTTTGGGTTGGCGGCGCCGGTCCAAGTCAGCAAGTACACCACTCTCACACGGGAAGGGAGAACCGGCAGCTACATCATCTGTCACATTGGTAATGATACATAGCGCACCGCACCAGGATGACAACCCACAATATCCTCTACTCCGTAATTCGACGGCCCCTGGAAATGACGGTGAAGGACGGTGAACAGCTCGGCGCGTCCCGTCACTCCTTGGCCGACTTCGCTCCGAGCCGCAACAGGCCCATACACCGAATTGTGTATCACGACCATCGCTGCATGTCTCTGCGAGTTGCCGAGCTCTTCAGAACCCGTGCAACTGCAGACCTCTTGCTAGTCTCAAATCTCCATTGAAACAACCAATTGCAACAACGGCAGCCAGGTGTGCGAACAGGTTGGAGATGCGCCCAGGGACGACACCGCAAACACCATGAATAACCGCGCTTAGGCGAGCGATTGCGGCATCAAATGGGTCTCGAATCGAACAATTCTTAGCAACAGAATCCCCCCAATCCCTGCCAAGGCAATCTTTCAATGGTCCAGATATGTGTCATAGCGGCAAGCGACTGGGCCGTCTCTCTCCACCTTCCCCTTCACCACCTCAACTCCAGCAAACACCTTGAATGGCATGGACTGGAGAAGACGGGGTCACTGGGCGCTGTCGGGATCGCGGCGACTGTCCACCCAATGGCCGCAGACCGGTGGCCCAAGTCCGTTGCCGTTCCATGTCTGATCTCATGATGAGCGTGAAGCCGTGCATCCATGGCTGCCCCATCAACCCACAACACTGACTAGGCCGGCTGCTGGAATCCATGTTTCAAGAAGCCGCAGTGTGCCGCAGTGTCGAAGCACGCGATGAAGCTTTTCTTGACACCACCTAAGCTTTCTCCTGTCAATGGTTTCCACCAGGATCGGCACTTGTCGGTGAGGCTCTTCCCGAGCTCACCACCGCATCTGATCCAATTGTGGCACGATATAGCCCAGAGGATGCTCTTGGCCACAGGGGGCTACAATATGGATAGGGCGATAATACACTATTCCCGGCAAGGTGAGTAGCTGGCCTGACAAGAATCCAGTTACACAACTGACGTAAGATAGCCTCAATCTTGACGGATTGATCAGTGTCGATCCACTGGCAAGACAATGGAATCGACAATTCCAACGCCATGAGCTGGCAATTGCTCCTGCGACGCCTTGATCCACATCTTGGAGAAACAGGGCAAAGAATGTGAACAGCGTGTTGGAATGGTCCATGCCGTCATCCCACCATTCAACTTGGATCAAGGCAAACGGTTTCCGGTGTGACAAGGCCATCACAAAGTGACACAGGGCTGAGACCACGGCCTTCTCATCCATGATAGTCTTGCCGATCGTCGATTCGCAAACGGGCAAGATGGTGACTCTGTTAAGAAACCCACACACACCACCACACACCTGTCATGTGCACAAGGTTCATTTCCGGATGACAGCTCTCGGTCCTATGATTTGACTGGTCCAGGATTTCGTTCTACCTTTGGTGGATCAGGGTCTCGTTTGCCATATGAAAGGCTGCCTCACATACCGGAGGCCGGCTCCTCTTTGGATTAAGCTCTGGTTGCATGCTTGAGCGGACAGCCAGCCACTCGTCTGAAGGATGGCAAGTCGGATTGGATATTGAAAGCTGGTCGGCCACCTTCGCGCAACATGCGCCAACCTGACCAAGCCGTCCGTGTTGCCAAGGGCGGCAGGGGAGGTGAAGGGTTTGCTGGTGAGGTGATACATACAGCATGGCTGGCTCTTGTATCAGTCAACATCCCAGCCACAGGACAGGACTCCATTCCTCGATCTCTCAGGATGCCTTGGCAGTCGTGAACCGGACGGGAGCAGCAACCCCGTATTGCTGGCAGGTCTAGAAAGATCGAGGCCCTGTGTGCAACAACGGGTTGAAGGTGCCAGGGGTGTGTGCATGCAAGAAGCCGTGCTTGCTACCCAGCTCTTGCAACGGGTCGTGGATTGTTGGTTGGTTCTCTCGCAACCTTGGATCTTGTACAACGTATCAAACCCGAGCAGCATCACACAACAAAGCACAGGCCACGACAATAGGACGACGGCGCCTTGTTGGGGGTGCCACGACAAGTCCTGGCTGCCCCTGGACCCATCTCACCGTTCTTGGCCAGATTTACTTGTTCTGGAAGCCTGATGGAAGCCTAATGGAAGCCTCGGGGGAATCCTTCTAGAAGCAATCACCCGAGTGGCGTTCTGTTCTAGAAGCTTTCCCGATCTGGCGAAAGGAGCCAGTTGGCCGTTGACACGGACCACACCACCCCTACCCAACCTACTTCATGCCCTTGTGTTTTAACCCCTTGTCGGCTGGTGACACCACTCGACAACCATTCATCCAACCGGCCTCGCCGTGTCTCCATCGCCTCACCACCAAACCACGGAGACGACTGAGGAGAAAAAAATCCTGCCACAATCATCCTACGCGGCGCCGACAAGACCCGGTTGTTCTCGCGGTAGTTCTCTCAGCGACCCTCCACGGACCCAGATTCAGCCAATTCCGATGTGATCTTCTCCGCGTGTTCTAGAAGACTTTTTTTTAACGCCCGGGGCTTTTTTGGAACTATTGGTTTTTTTTTTTTCTCTCTTCCTCGGCATATCCATACGGACTCCATTCTGCGACACAACTGACTTCATGTCCAACTATTAGCCCACTACTGTACCGTGACGGTCCGCGACCCGACGAACGGCATTGAGACAAGTAGGCGGCAAGCCAGGGATGCAGTAAGAACCGGATACAGACGCCAATGGGGGGGTTCTGACAGGTACCTACCTGTCGAGAAGGCCTCTAGCACCGCTGGCATGGAGGCTACTATAGGCGACCCCATGGCGCGGTTTACGCCAGGTCCGCGCAACATTTGGTTCCCATCCCTTGGGTCGCCGTTTCGATCTCGGCGCATCGGCAGATGGATTCAGGGATCACCGATGGCGGTTGACGGTTGCTGAGGAGCTTGGGTCCTGACAATGGCTCGGCATCTTGAGACTCAGCTCTTGAGGGTATATCCACGAGACGGCCAGGCCGGCAAGGGCCTGCTTGAGTCGTCCACACCCACCCCATCGCAACAGACCCGGGCAAGCTTCCAATCTCCGATATGAGGAGCCATCTTTCACCCGTGCCCCCATTGAGCACCCACCACGGAACGATCCCGCTCACATAGTAGTCGTCTAGAAGCGCTCTGCCCTCTTCAAGACGGTTTGTAATTGGAGGGCGGTGCCGAGATACAGATGGCTTTGTCCCTGGTGGCAAACTTGTAGTTGATGCCGAAGAGCAGTTCGCAACTATGAACGTTTTTGGATGGATATTTGGGCGCCACAAAGCCCTGTTTGCGGAGCCATCTTGGACAACTAACACAGGTGGTGGGCTAACATGCACCGTAGCAAGCAAACAAGCATTGGCGCAACCCGCGAGATGGGTTGTCGGAACACCAGACACAAACTTTGCATCCGACATTTGATGGCTTGAGAGGGAGGGCCCAACAAGTTGCTCTAGCACAGCCTCTCAGCTCCCCAGGGGTCTTGGCTTCACGAGAACCCGTTTCTCGGGCACCCGCACCATACAAACCTTTGGCTCTTTGACGCCGTGAAGCCTTCAACAGTCTGGCCCTTGGCACAGTCTCCTGTCCTCATTGTCTTCCCTTCTAGAAGAAACTGTCGAACTTTCTCGAAAATGGCTTTTATTCTCCACCTCTCCACCAACGTCACTGGACCTCTTCCGTATCAAGCCCTGTTCGCCAAAGGCATTCCTGACCTTCCAATGTCCGAATGCCTGGCAAACTCTTGAACCGTGCTGGCTTTGTAATAGTCAATGGCCCACCTTGATGGTGGCCGGTGTGTGTCTCTCGTTTCTACATTCGTGTCTCGGCAGCGGTGCCGGTTATCAGCTCCGTCCCAAGACGAAGAAGCCAAGGAACTATCTTCTTTGTTC
>JABCKD010001476.1:0-38843 GCA_013186415.1 Fusarium sp. NRRL 66088 | reverse complement strand
GTTTAATATGGGAACCCGGCCTCATTGGGTCTTTTTGACTAAGAATTCGCAATCCCACGCCCACCGCCATTATTATCTGCTTAATTGTTACGTCCCTCCGTCCCACACCCAATGGAACCCTCCCCCCAGTACAATCCCCAGCCCCCTTGCGCATGACAACTACGAGCGTCTAAGGAATTTAACTCGACCTCAACTTAAGACCTTAGATGGACGCGATTCATTTCATGTATGAGCTTCCGATCTATTCACTATTATCAGTCTATTTCCACTCAATATCCAGATCTCGGTGTCGGTCTCCGGCACCGAGCACCCCTCCTCCTCCATGGGGATGTGGGGATGGAGGATCGGCACCCCAGCGTAAAGGTGCGGGGAATATCTCGGTTACATGGCGAGGAAAGGTTTTGTCTCGGTTCCTTTTCCTTCTCTCGACTTGAACTGTTGCAATTTCTTTCATCTTCATCTCAGGACCTGTCAGCATAGGTAGTCATCACGATGTCTTCCCCAACCAACGTCGACACCCGCGTCGATATAGCTGATGACCTAGCAGCGGTCGAAAAGGTAACACCAAGCTCTTGGTCAAGCCAGCCAAGCTATTCGGTTCTAACCTCCGCTTTAGCATGGCTCCGATGGCGGCCCAGAGAACGCCACCGCCATCGACCCGAAGCTGCAGAGCTTGCTTCTGCGCAAGCAAGATGCACGCATCATTCCCTTGGCAGCGGGCATATACTTGCTCTGTTATCTCGACCGTTCCAATATTGGCAATGCCAAGGTTCTTAACTCATCGACCAAACATGATCTTCTCTCCGAAACCGGCATGTCCAACTTCGACTACACCATCGCTCTCATGGTGTTTCTGATTGCCTACGCGCTCTTTGAGGTGCCTTCCAACTATTTCCTCAAGCGCATGAAGCCAAGCCGATGGATCTCATTCCTCATGTTCTCTTGGGGCACTATTACCATGTGTCTTGGCGCTGCTCACAACTACGGTTCTGTCACAGCTATGCGGTTTTTGCTTGGCGTTTTCGAAGCAGGCAAGTATTACGACGACGACATGTCATACCAATTCTAACAATTAAATCTAGGCTTGTTTCCAGGCTTGGTTTACTATTTGACCTTTTGGTACCGTCCTGAAGAAAGATCTCTCCGTGTTGCGACAATTCTTGCTTCAGCAACGCTTGCTGGCGCATTTGGTGGCGCCATAGCATACGGCGTTGGCCACATGAACCAAGTTGGTGGTTTGTCTGGCTGGCGATGGCTATTTATCCTCGAAGGTGCTCCTTCAGTAGTATCGGCAGCATTGGTGTGGTTTTGCCTCCCTGACTATCCCGAGACAGCCAAGTGGCTTTCTCTGGAGGAAAAGGATCTTGCAGCTGCCAGACTGGCTGAACAGGGCTCTCACGGAAGCAGTAAATCCATGACCTGGGAAGATGCTAAGTCGACACTCCTGGAATGGAGACTATGGTGTCACTACTTGGTAGGTACTTGTCTTTTTCAGCTGGCATCGTGTCGTTGCTAATTCGCATAACTATAGATCTACTTTGGCATCTCGGCACCTTTCTCAAGTCTGTCCTTGTTTACACCATCAATCACTGCTGGTCTTGGGGTAAGTTGCCACTTCCCTCAGCGTGATAAAATCTAACCATTTGCAGTTCGCAGACTTGAGGGCTCAGTTGATGACTGTGCCTCCATATGCAGCAGCATACGTAGTCACACTTCTCGTGTCTTGGTCAGCTGATAGATACAACGCGTTAGTGGCAACACCAAACATTTGTTCCGTGATCGAAGCTGACCCTCCTAGCCGCGCCCTCCATTCTGCTGCATTCTCTCTTATCGGGGCTGTGGGCTTCATCGCGTCTGCAGTTCTGCCGGCGAGTTCATATAGTGCAAGTATAACCCTATTTCCTTTCGTCATCAACAATATGCTGACTTCATCTAGCCTCGTTATGGATGTCTCATCGTTGCAGCCTGTGGATCGTTCGCGTGTATTCCTCCTCTCCTCGGCTGGCTTTCATCCAACTTGCAATCCACCGCAGCTATCGGCTTAGCGATCGCTTTGAATATCTCTATGGGAGCCCCTGGTCAGATTGTGGGAGTGTGGATTTATAAGGCCGAGGAAGCTAAAAAGGGATATCCAACTGGTCACTGGACTAATGCTGGACTGCTCTTGTTCGTGTCTGTGGGTTGCATCGTGATGCACTTCTATTATGTATGGAGGAACAGACGTGCGGGTGTTGGCGACTCCATCTTCAAGTACTAAGGCGCGCAAGACTAGGGTATCTTGCAGAGGGGTGTGCGCTGTATGCCACATATTAGATTGATAGGTGGCTATGGATTCCATCATTTATTCGGATACCATTCTGAACAACCGCTGTATTTGTTCTTTAACGACTACCTATTGTCAATGTCACTAGACATCATAATTGATGGTGATGTTTAGGTTGACACGGCCATCTATCACATTCCCAAGCACCCTCGTGACAAACGAAACCACACAACCAATTGCCGTAAGCTATCCTATCATTCCATTATGCTTAAGAGCTTATTTTGAACGTTACTTCATGGTATACAAGAGATGGTTAGGCTTGTGCTCCTATGAGCGCCCGTCAGAACCTAACATTTCACCAACTCGATCTAGTGCATTGGCGATATCCAGTTGGATAGACCAGACTTTACTTGAATCAAAGAAATATATTAAGGCCAATCTAGTTTATTGATTTTATCATTATTCATTTTGCCATACATTTAATGTGGCTTGCGTTATCCGGCAAGCCCGAATATATCGTCAACCAGCTGGGCAACCTTTATTACGTTCAGCTCACGGCCAAGACAATCCCGTGGACCTTTCTCCATCAGTAGTTGGGCGGTAGTGGGAAACCTTCAGCCACTGTACCTCTTGGCCGGCATATCTTACTAAGAAGCCGCAGAAGACGCGTGTCCAAAGGTCACGCCAAGGCCACAATCAGCTCAATCACCAGACACACAAACATGCAAATTGTCTCCCCAACAGCAGCTCCCGGCGCTCCGGCATCACCGAGGTTCCCTGTTCTGTCTCCGCCGTGTGACCCCTGCGCCCAGCACCGAGCCACAGCTGATCTTGCCCCGATGCCGACGGATCCGGCCGCCAAGTCGTGGCAAAGTGCCGAAATCCGTAACAATTATGTCAAACTAAGCTCTTGGACGGGAGCTGCGCCACCTTTACATGAAGGAAGTATGATATCAGCCGAGATTGATACCAAGAAAGAAGACGTACCAGCGCCAAGCTGAAGGTGGCTGTTGGTGGTCAGCTCGTGTTTAAACTTGATGACGACAGCAGCTGCTGGAATATTAAATGGGAACCCGACCCCTCCTCTATTGCGAGCTCAATTTGGTCCCCATACTCATTTCCAATCTCCCTACATCAGTCACACGTTACCTACTCTACAACATCCAAACAATTCCAGACATGTCGGCTCAGGACTACTACAGCGGTGGAGGTGGAGGACAGCAAGGAGGCTACGGTCAACAAGGCTACAACCAAGATAGCCATGGCCAGCAAGGTCGACAGGACTATGGGCAGCAGCAGGGCTACGGTCAACAACAGGGCTATCCCCAGCAAGTAAGTTTTATACGTGTGATGCCGACGTAGAGGAACATGCTAACAGCGCTCCACAGCAACAGTACTCACAAGGCTCCGGCTATGGCGGCCCTCAACAGTCCAACTACGACAACCGCGATCAATCCTACAACCAACAACAGGGTGGTTCTTATGGAGGCTCCTCGGCATACCCTGGCGGTGATCAGGGTCAACCCGGACCCGACGGAGAACGAGGAATCGGTGCAACCCTTGTCGGGGGTGGTGCAGCTGGCTGGGCTGCCCACAAGGCTGGAGGTGGCCTCCTAAGCAGCCTCGCTGGTGCCGCCGCTGGCGCAATCGGCGCAAACTTTATCGAGCACAAGTTCAAGAAGCACAAGAAGGACAAGAAGAACCACAAGGACGGCCGCCCTCGAAACTACTCTGGCGACTCAACAAGCAGCAGCGACTCCGACTCGGATGACGATCGACGCCGCCGTCGTCGCGATGACGACCTTGCCTACGGTGACCGCGGCTACGATAACGATCGCCGCCGTCGCGAGGAAGATAGCTTGCGCTATGGAGATTCTCGGCGGGATGACTATGATCGACGTGACGACGGTGGCTATGGCGGCCATCATCACGGCCAATCAAACTATGGTGGCTCCAGGTGGTGATCAATTCCATGGGTCTATCAGTTTTAGCAGTTTATGGAGGCTTTGTTGTTTTGTTGAATAGCCATAACGCCCTTGGCAATGAAAACATCTAGATCCGATTCAATGTTCAAGTGCCTTTCCAAAAGCATCAACCATACTACATCTTTCTCATCACAGTGACCGAATATCCAATTAGATGCTGGCAGCTCAGCTTTACCATTGGTAGGATTTGCAAAAATGCATGAACGACACAGGGCCCTCCTCGACAGGATCACCCTCGGGGAGTAACACGACAAGTACAGATTATAATTTCAAAGTAGGTATTTCCAATGGTGTATAGACGGAAATCTACCCTTGAGATTCTATACCGCTTTCATAGGCCCTATAGCTCTATCCATTCAAGCATGGTTCAAGCGTTTTCATATGGCAGTCCGTCGAAGCTATTCAACACCACCCGGCTACCTAGTGGATCGATAGATTCCAGCAATTACTTTATACAGATAACGATAGAAGAGATAGAAAAGATTCATAGGCAAACTTTATTCATATTTGTATTCGTTTTCCCTTCCTCTCTACCAAGAGACTAATCAGAATGCACTGTCATCACCCCCTTAGAGGACGAGATAGTCTCTTGGGTTGAGATTTCCATCCCCTATCTAAGCGTTAATAAAGTCATGATGGGCAAGTTCATACACGAAGCCAGTGGTGACCTTGACATGCTGGGCAATATGGTCAAAGTCGACATGGGCAATGGTATCGTTGGGCGTGTGAATGTGAGGGTTGTGGTTTCCAAAAGGTGTCTCAAAG
Organism: Fusarium sp. NRRL 66088; assembly: GCA_013186415.1. NCBI lineage: Eukaryota > Fungi > Ascomycota > Sordariomycetes > Hypocreales > Nectriaceae > Fusarium > Fusarium sp. NRRL 66088. The sequence goes on along the minus strand of JABCKD010001476.1, from coordinate 33,830 downwards.
AGGAAAGACGAGGGGAATCCGTTACGGTTGGCCGAGGCGTGGTCAGAGCAAGCATAACCACACTGGGACTCTTCATATGGAATGTCGGCGTACTCGTCAATAAGAACCTTCAGGAAATCGTTCTGACCAGCGTCTGTGTGATCGGTGATGAGACCAAAACGCTCAACACCATCACGGCCCTTGTATCCAACCATATCCTGGTTCAACATAGCCTCGACCTGGATTCCAAGGCGAGCGTAAGAGTTGAAGATGTCCTGAGAGCCAAGCAGGCCAGTCTCCTCAGCTGAGTACCAATGAAACTCGACAGTGTTGTCATGGTCACCCTTGGCAATTCGGGGATCCTTGAGGAAAGCATCAAGAACGTTGAGGAGCATGATGGAAGCCGAGCCATTGTCGTCGGCACCAGGAGCTCGGCCGGCACCACGGTCGTTGGAAATGACAGAGTCAAGATGAGAACCGGTGATGATGGTCTTGAGGCGGACCTTTCCGGGGATAGAAACCACGATAGATGGCTGCGACCAGGCTTGATGCTGGATCAACCGAACTGTGGCAAGAGGATGCTTCTTGATGACCTTCTTGACCTCCTTGTGAAGCCATTCAGCGGCTTCAACTCCGTATTTCGAGTTGAAATAGCGGTTGTGGAATGAAGAGAACTTTTTCAGTTGCTTCTCAATCTTCTTGAGGTCTACATTCTTGATGATCTTCTCAACGTTGGACTTGTGCTGAACCTGGCTGGGATAGGATGCAGTGGCTGCAAGGAGACGAGCCGCTGACGCAGGCTGATGGTCCTTCCATTCAGTGATATCAAAGAAGTGGATATGATCCTAGGTGCTGTTGGTCACTCGTACTCCTCAAAGGCTGGGATGAAAGTTGATAACCTACATCAATCATCTGGAACTTCTCATCTTCAGTAACCTCGACCGTCTCGCCGGGGGCGATTTCAAGTGTAAAGAGCTTGTCCGCACGCTCTTCAACGGGTGCTCTGGGGACAGCAGCAGAGACTGAGGCGGCCAGGGCCACAACGAGGGGAACGGTGTAACGCATTGTGAAGAGTTCTCACAATCCCAATTTATAGGACGAGAAGGAGGAAGAAGCCAGAGGATCCAGGTCAGAAAGGTCGTGTGGGGAATTGATCGACGACTGGTGGATAAGGACCTAAAAAAACGAGAAGCAAAAAGTTGAGAGGAGGTGAGGTTCATATAGCTACGCAATCAAGGGCGGCTCTTCCGCAAGGTCCGGTTTGTCCAGGGCCCAGTTACACCGATACCTCGTCATACCACAACAAACACCCTCGTTTGCTATTCTAGCCGTTGCTGCATAGTTGAGAAACTTTGGGAAAGATTTACTGGTCTTTGTGAATGCCAAGCTTCTCAGTGCTACCGTGCTACTCCGCATGGGGCAGCTCAAGACCTCCACGCCTCACCAACTGCGAGCCAAGTCTAGGCACTTCTGCGCGTTCAGAGTAAGACGGAACCAGGAACGAGGGGTAAGATAAACAATGGCATCGTCAGGGCAGGCTTGTTGAGATATGCAGGGGATCCCAGGATATCAGCTAATTCCGTGGCTGGGAGGTGTTTACTTGGCTTACGTAGAGGGGATACGAGGATTCGATTAGTGGAGTGATAAGCAAGCTGCTCTATCTCTCAATCGTTCGGGGTGGTCCAGCTGTATTTGGTGTATCCTAGTCAACCTTTCCCGGCGTAGTGCACTTATCACAAACAATTGTGCTCTGAGACGGCCATTGTGGAACTCAATGAATCACAGCCAACTCACTTATCCCTCTTTCTTCCCATGAATCCAAGAGAGGGGTAAGTCTTCGGTGTGAATGCGCCCAGGCCATGACAAAGGCCATCCTCGGGGGCCAATCCCTGTTTAGGCAGGTCAGCAGACGCGCCGAGGAATGATGATCCTATTTCCAAAAGATCCAAGAGTGAATGCGGGGAATGGAAGCGGAATTCTTAATAAGCTTAAATCAGCCAGGATCTTGAGATCCTTGACGGTTATCACACGCCATTCTCATATTGGTTACCGTTGCCTACCGTTATTACTCTTTGACTGTTCCGTCAATTGTTGATGTTCCTCCCTCCTACAGTTGCGTCATTAATGAATCTGAACAATTTTCTTTGTCTTTCTCTCGTTTTTTAGCGTGCCTGAAAGCATGAATCACGCCCAGTTGGTTGTGAGTGTCAACGCAGCGTGTTTTTTGTTTTATTTACCCCTGGGGTAGGGATCAAAATCTAGCAAGAATTTTGACCTATTCTTATCTCATCCAATGCGATTGCAGTACCCAAGGAATCATATCGCGGGCATCTACAATACGGTATTATTGGGTTTGCGCTGGTCCAACGGAACCCTTCAGGCGGCCAAACCTCAGCTCAGGCGGAAAGAAACAGTGTGGGCTGCACGAGCAATCGACCTCCAATAGGGAACAGAAAACATTGCCAGCCGGTTTCATATTGGCACCTTTTCCAGTTTCTTAACCATCTCGGTTCAGTGCATCGGTATGCCTCACTGGGCTATGCCGTCGACATGAGAAGTCTTTGCAACTCTCCAAGACATGAATTCGGTGAGATGGCCGAGTTGGTTATGGCGTCAGGTTAAGGTCACCTTAACAACCTAAGATTCCTGATGGAGCAATCCTCCTGGGTTCGAGTCCCAGTCTCATCAAATATTTAATCTTTTGCCCTTTTTTGCGGCTTTCTTAATTTTTTGCCCCTTCCCTTTAATTTTTTACTTCACACATCTATTCCTCATCCCAGATGATATCTCAATTGTTTTCGCAGTCTCAACTCAGAACACAACTGTGCCCAGTGCCGCAAACCGACGTGAACAATGGTCAGGTCTACTAAAAAAAAAAAGACCTGCGACACGAACAGTCCATAAAAGAAGAGTTCAGTCCAACAGTCAGTAACCACTTTGTTTGAACAAGCACGTCAAAACAGATTTACCCACAACATAACCGAGATCATGTTTGAACATATAAGGAACTGGGGATACTACCACAAGCCAGATCAGTCTACCACACTCTTACAACCTAATGTGTACAGATACGAATCAGTAAAGATGAACATCTACGCATTCTTTTTCGTCCCAGTATTTCTGCTGATAGACTCCCTCTTGGCTCTAATTTGGTCCAGTCTGTTCGCAGCAGACCCTCTTGAGGGAAGCCCAACTTACATAAAAAATGGTACATGGATTCGCCCGACTGTTCCCCAAGCTGGCCCCTGGACAGCAAGTCTGGATGAAGTCCAGTCTCAGCTTGACAACATCGTGCAGGACATCCCAGACCACACCACCTCGAGGGCCATTCTATCAATGGCTATTCCGATAAACGAAACCATCACCTTTCATCAGGCCCACCGAAATCTTACCATCATCCGACAAGAAGGCCTCAATCCGGCTGGGACGAAGATCCCAATTACCGAGCTTTTCCAAGCCATGAAGGATAAGCCTTCAAAGACAACTGAAGCTAGCCAAACATGGTGGCAGCGGATCACGTTTAGGTCAGGACGGAACCAGCTAATCAATCACGGTATGGCTCTACTGGGAATTCTTGAAGAAGCTCACAAATCTCGACAAGGCGTTATGGCCGTGGTTAGGAGAACGCGCCAGGACGCCTTAGATGACCTCACTCATCAAGTCTGCCGAGTCTCGGAAGAGCTCAAAAGGCACGCAAGTAGGGCAAGGGTCTTTGAGTGGCCTGCTCACATGAACCTACAAGAGGCCTATGTGGCAACACATGGTGTCTGTACACAGGCTCAAGCCGTCGAAAAGGATCTGAAGGCGTTATTCGACAGGGTAGGCATGGAGATGCAAGCCATCAAGCATCTAATGCGCCAGATTGAGGGAGTGTTTTCAGATTTGCGGAAGAACAAACCCTTGTCAGAGAAAGAAATGGACCTTTACGAAGCCGAATTGTTTTGGATTGGTGACTCTATAATACAGCTTGCCGAGGTCGGCTGGCTTGAGTTGTAGGTATTGGCCGGTGTATGATTATGGTGATGTTCCAAGTGCATTATTTAGTTACTCTTATTATTCTCACAGCGAACTAATGAATAATCCTTTCCGCTTTTCTACTCTGGTTCCCTCTAGAAGGTTGTGGTACTGGTAGGCATGCGTTTGTTATGTCATAGGGTAGTTATGTAAATTGGTGATAGAAAGTGGCCAGAATTTTCATAATAAGTCATAACGCTATGCAGGGAGCATAAAATGCATGCGACTAGGGCCCACATCAGCACCTTCAGCGAATCAGTTTCATTAAAAACCTGCAAGAGATTCCGACCCGACCATCAATCAATCATTCTCCGAGGTGTCTCCGACGGTCCCTTCAGGCCTGTCCGAGCGCCTCTCCATCTTTGATCTGCATCTGCCTCACCTTTGAGATGCGTGTTATACTCATGAGTAAGTCTCAGCTGGGCGAGAAAACCTGTTCCGTACATACCGATTATTATTTCATGTGGGATCCTGTTTCTCCGAGGTGGAATCTAATTAGAGACTTTAGTTCCTACCTTATTATTAATTGTTCGAATTATTAATCACCCCGCCTTATTGTCCCCATCACAATTTAAAAGACAAGAGTCGAGTCATCCACATTCTCACAAACACCAAAAGCCAAGATTCACAAACAATTTGCTGTATTCCCAACATGAGTAAAAATACTCAGCCAGAAATAAACCGTCTTGTGCTTCATCGCATTCCCAATTCTTTGGTCTGCCAATCTGCCCTCACGCTGGCCCGCAAGGCGTTATCCCAGCCCATCTTGAACCACTCCTTGCGCGTTTACCTTTTGTCTCTATGGCTGGCCGAAAAAGAGCAGTCGGCTTTTGCTTCCGACCCTCAACTGCCCCGTCTCTTTGTTGCAGCCATCCATCACGACATGGGTGCTAGCGATTTATACAACGGCTCACAGCGCTTTGAGCTTTGTTCTGCAGACTGCGCAAAGGATCATCTCCTTGAACACGACTATTCGGAAACGGAATCGCATCAGGTCTGGACCGCAATCGCGGTGCATACGTCCCCAGGCATAGCAGAGCGTATCGACCCGCTATCCAGACTGATTCGACTTGGTGTGATCATGGACTTTGGATCGGAAGAGTACAGAGCAAAGATGGGAGTGTCTGAGTATTGCAAGGAGATCGAGAAGCTTTTGCCAAGGCTAGAAGCGGAAAAGAGCCTAGGAGATGCTGTGGTGAAGCAGGCCAAGAAGATTCCACATGTGGATAGCCTCACCTGGCCTAAGGACGAAAAGTTCCCGTCGGCAAGTTGGCCTGGTATTTTGCTGAGAGCACACGCCGAGAATCCCGATCATGCAGGAATAAATCCTGCTTTCTGAGATGAGCCAAGCAACTCGAGAGCGATTGAAGTAAGGATCCAAGGTCAGGGGAATTGAGGGTCCCCGGCATTTGGACGTCAAGCACCTTAGTAAATAATGAAGATTATAGCTTGTGCTAGTAATAAGGGGGAAATTCAACAAGAGTCCAGTACCAACTCAATAGCGACTCACAAGAGACACGTCAATAGGGTCTTCCCCCCGGACTGTCCTCCATCTGTTTGAAGATTCGACAAGTTCTTCACAGCCCGCAATAACCCATGCCCACTTAATCAAAAATTCGGGCGTAACCTCCCAGTTTTCTTGTGAGTATGGCTCTCCCCAGAGTATTAAACCATTCCCAATGGAATCTGTTCCTTTGACTTGGACGTTTACTCCTTGTGCGGTGGTGACCGGCGCATAAGTCAAATATCCAATAAGATCCGATAAGAACTGTCCGTGATGAAACAAGTGTTGTCGGCGTAGAAGGTTATCTCTGATCTTTGGGAAGGGGAGTGCATCGATCCAAGTCGGATGTGGTAGGTTCATCTGAAGCTGTGTTGGCTGGAGACAGGGTGGCATGGGTTGATGTGTGGCTCTGAAGACAGATATCTCGCACTCGGATGTTACGTGATGGGGTAATGTATCGCTCATGGTGCTGATGAAGCTCCCCACAAGTTTTAGCAAATCCTTGTTAGACAGAATCCCTCTGCCTACATTGTAGCCTATGAGAGGCAAAAGATCCTGATCATTGGGTAGAGGGATGCGACGACAACAAGTGGAGCTGATCGTAGAGACCTGCTTTAGAGCCTGGTGGGCATCTGGGGCTTGTGATAACAATGGCTGGTCATTGTCATGATCTAAAATCGATTCTTTGGTGGCATGGTCCCTTGAACTCAGGGTCGGAGCCTTCGGGGCTGGCTCTGGAAGAGCTGGAGATTCATCAAGTCGCCAGCGGTTAACCTGGTAGGGACCACGCTGGCTATGGATACTGTTTTGATCTCTGAGACGCTGCCCTGTTATCCTATTAGGCCAGATGATCGCTTGTAAGGGTATGGACGCGGTCTTACTGCGCGCTCTCTGATTAATCCGATTCTGGAGCCTCTTACGCTCCTTTCGTTCCTCGGCTGTTGGCTGGCTAGTAGTCCCCATCTTTGCGGAACAACAGAGGGGATGAATATAGAAAAAATGGATGATTTTTGTAACAAGCCAGCTTCGAAAGGGTAATTCTTGTCAGCCTTCCCAGGGAATATCGTAATCCATGGAGGAATTCGTTGGTTATTATCTTGGACCCAAACCCCAAGGGGCAAAAATGTCATCTTGCGACAAATCCGGACATTGGCCTAAACTCCGACGCTATGCCAAAAGAGGTAATTTTGTCAGTCGCAAGAGCTTCTATTTCGCCGACGGCAAGTGAATGGACCAATCAAGGGTGGAAGATGGAGCTTTCAGATATGGTGCAAGAATGACATCCAAGGAGATGGAACAAGGGATTATGCCTTGGTCACCGAGCATGATGATTACGGACTACGAATGTGGTGGTCAAGCCGGCAAGTCGAGATTATAAAGGAGCTCAAGATGCCTTCAAAAACTCAAGTCTTCAACGCTCCAAGCTCATCTCATCCAATCTTCCTCCACAGTTATTCCCAAATATCTTAACTATACACCATGTCTCGATACGCAGCAGTTCACGCCAACCCTCAGGGACCTGGAGATGAGAGACCAACCGCATTGCAAATCATCAAAGATGAAGGGGCGGAAGGCAAGCTGAATGGCAAAGTCATCGTCATCACTGGGACCTCATCTGGAATCGGAATTGAGACAGTCCGTGCCCTCTCGACGACTGGGGCAAGATTCTTCCTCACGGCTCGGAACCTCTCCAAGGCCAAGACTGCTTTAAAGGGTGTCTTTGACCCTGAGCGCATGGAACTCATTGAGATGGATCAATGCTCGCTCGAAAGTGTTCGTACCGCGGCGAGTCAGATCTTGGCCAAGACAGACAAGATCAATATCTTGATCAACAACGCTGGGATCATGGCTGTCCAGAACCTCGAGTTTACCAAAGATGGGCACGAACTGCAGTTCGGAACCAACCATTTGTCTCACTTCCTCTTCTTTGAGCTCTTGAAGCCCGCCTTGCTCGCCGCCTCCACACCTGAATTTAACTCTCGCGTTGTCATCCTTGCATCTACCGCGCATTTGCTCAACGGCATCAACGATTCAGACAACTATAACTACCAAAAAGGCGGATACACCCCGTGGGGCGCCTACGCCCAGTCCAAGACAGCCAATGTCTACATGGCTAGCGAGCTTGAACGACGATATGGACCGCAGGGACTTCACGCCACAAGCCTACACCCTGGTGGGATTTTGACTGGCCTTTCGCAGCATTTGCCCGACAGTGAGCTTGAGGCGTTCAAGGGCGATGATAAGCTCATGAAGCAGGTTAAGAGCCCCGAGCAGGGCGCTGCCACCACTGTCTGGGCTGCAATTGGAAAGGAATGGGAGGGCAGGGGAGGAAGGTACTTGGAGGACTGCAGAGAAGCAGAGCCATCCAAGGATGAGACACCTCCGGCTGGCTCCGGATATCTCGAGCATACCTACGACCCAGAGAAGGAAGGCCGACTTTGGGAGGATTCACTGAAGCTTGTGGGACTGGCTTGAACATGTATTTGCTATAGTGGTACTGCTCGTGCCTACCGGCGCCAAGCAAGAAAAACCAGAAAACACGCCTCAAACATCCTTTGCGTCCCATGAATTAGACCTGCAGATCGACCGTTCTAGACCTGGGAGCCAGAGGCCACTTGCTCCAAGAGCGGTCAATGCAGCATAAAACATGCAGCCAGAAGTCAGCGGCAGTTCAGCCAAGGCAAAACCAGACTGATAAGCGTATCGCCGTCGGGTTGTCCCGCATCTTGTTGGTGTTAACCTTTAAGCCTATTCCGCCTTGCCGCAACCTTTAACTAGTTGTCGCATTACCCCTTGCTGGTCACGCGGTCATAGAAAAACAAACTTGAGACACCAAGACGCCTGGTTCCCAGCTTAGATGGCAGAAGGGATAAACACGAGAAATAATAATATAATTATCTTCTAATACTATTTAATTACTGTTTATAATTTTCTTAGGATTATTAGACCTTAAATCCAGTCGTTTTGCTCTGGCACCCATTGAGGAGGGCTGGTTTAGTGCCCTAAGTTTTTCCACGACCGCGTGCTGGTGCAGAGTAGCTGTTCAGAATTGCAAAAGCAAACCGCACACTAGAGGTCTAACATGGCCACCGCCACCGTTGAACATACCGGAGCTGACCTATGCGGACAGTCCGCTGACAGTCATCTGCCGAATTATGGCGCCTTTGTTGGATGGGCTTAAGCCACAGCAGCAAATTGAGGGGGATATTGCCTGTCGCTACTCCGTAATTGGATACTAGCCGTGATGTCTCTTGGCATTACGTGTGTGAATCGCGGAATAAGGGATGGGACTCAAAGTACAGTGAGTAGCATTTCCAGCGATGAATGCGGGAGAAATAGAAAAGACACTCAAGGGATGTGTTGGATGGCATCTTGTTTCACCCAACCCCAAGCTGAGAGGCTCTTCACAATTTTGGTAAACGACTGCTATGATTCTTGGAAGCCCTTCAACACCGGCGACATTGGGAGTGTGGATGGACTATTCCAGAGATGTAATCTCGTCACCCACTTTGACGCTCAGCAACAGAGATGCCGCTGTCCTTTTAGCTTTTCTCGCTACTCTTGTCGCCGTCACTGGAGTTCGCAGCTGGAGGATCAGCCGATTCGCCATGTACATGGCCTTCGTCCCTAGACAGCAGCGTGCCGAGGCCAGTATCAATGATCAGCCACTCCCGCAACAGGTCATCCTTCGCAATTCAGAGACAGCTACTGGAGCTGCAGTAGGCCTCCTCAGCTACACATACATCAACAAGGAAGCCAAGGCGACCGGAACTCGACAGCAGCTAAAGGGAACTTTGTTCAGCGCCCTAGCGTTGGGTCACTGGGCTGCCTTTATTGCTCTCTCAATCCTCACCTCCCAGATAGTTCTTGGTAGAACTGTCGTCTCCAAGGCTACCTCGAACTGCGGCAAATGGGGACCGGACCTCAACAGCTCGGACTTCAACTTGGTATACAACGAGATAGGACTCAATGCCACGCTTGATGCCGACAACTATGTACAAAATTGTTACTTCAACCACGTCAAATCTGGCATCTTTGACTGCGAAAGACTGATGGGTCAGGCCATCAACATCTCAGTGTCTCATGATGCCGAATGTCCGTTCCCCGATAATGTCTGTCGGACCAAGTTTGCTCTCGCCGTCGACACAGGCAATGTTAGCCTCGCCCACCTTGGCATCAACACGAGGCTTGCCCATGAGCTCTATTTTCGACGGCGGAGCGTGTGTGCCCCAATCCATGAGGAGCTCTTTTTCCTTGAGACTTATACATCAGCGAACCTGTCATGGTTCAAACCCGATGAAAAATTGAGCATTTACCGCTTCGTCACGCCGACGGACGATTTTCCCCTGCTCGATCATTTAGTACGCCATGACAACCGGAGTCTCGCCTACAAGCTTGATGCCTACCATCTCCTATTCCCCTATCCACTTCCCGACACTTTGGCTGCCCCCTTACACTTCAGAGACCAGCTGCGCGATGGATACCACGGGCCGAGCATCATCTTGCTCAGCGGCAGAGGCATCACATTCACCCATAAATCTGATGATGCCCTATGGTCTGTTCATACAGAGGTCGAATACCCCAACGGGACCTTCCGAGGCATTGATCTCACCAAGCTACCCCCGAAATATAGGATGGATAGGGTTCTCAATGTTATCGGGTGTGACGAACGATTCCAGCTGTGCGCCAAGCATACCAACCGCTGTCTCCCATGGTCGGGTCTAGTACCCTTGGTGGATCCGAAAGCTATTGATGATAGAGCCGCCTCAGATGTCCAAATAGGACGGGATCTCATTACAGCGGTATCTCTACTCCAAAACGTTATCCCCGACACGAGTATTCCGGAGGTTATTGCCGGGCGTGACGGCTCGTCTGCTTTAAGAGCCTCAAGACATACGAACAATGGAGAACAGTACCATCTCGAAAAAGAACAGTGGAAGACTGAAGTTACATATTGGTTCGCGGTGGCCATGGCCAAACTACAACTCAGCATTTTCAATACCATCCAGGGACCAAACGGTCTGCGTCCCAATGATACCACGAACCTATGGGCCGATTCAATAATGATGAATATCTGCGGCAGGGTAAAGTATCGCTCTGCAGATCACACTTCGCTTAGCTTTGTTGGTGTGGTGGTTGTCATTGTGGTCTCAGTGTTTCTCATTACCGTGAGCCTCTTTGATTTCATTATTGATTGGGTACCTAGGAAATGGCGTGGAACATGGCTGATGCAGTGGGAAGCGTCAGAGAGTTTGGCTCTGTTGGAGAGGCAGAAGAGACCTGAACATGACCTGGAGAGGGAGTCGTCAGCTAATGTACCACAGTTGTTGGTTGAAGAGGCTAGGCCTAAGCTCACTTGAACTGTCATTGATCTACCTTTGACAGTTTTGCTCTTGAGCTTCGATAGTTGTTGCTTGAAGTTACTTATTTTAACGCGAAATGTTAAATCCCTCTCGGTCTTGTGGGTTCTTCTTGATCTCCAGTTCATGAACTTTAAGTGTGACTGAGTCAGGGGTCTTCTGGCTCAGTTATCCCATCGAGGGCCGGGCTTCAACCATAACACAGAACACATTTCCAACACATCATGGTATCATATCCCAATGCTAACATAGTGGCCTTTTTTTAGCCTTCCTGCTATCTGCAGTCGAAGGCTCAATGCCTATGTGCAGTGCCTGAGTGAGACTGCCAACCCAGACCAGGTACACATATTATCCGCTCGGAAGCACCCTCTACGCGTCGCCTTGGTGATAGTACAGGCTTGATAATGGCTCTCTAAGCTGTCATTTGTTTCCATCTGCTAACAGGCTATATGGAACGTGGTACCCCCAAGCCCCCATTCAACGTTTCACGACACCCACGTCGGCACTTACCACCTCTTTGGACGCAGATCCAATTCCACTGGCTCGGATCTCGCAGGCTGCCACATGTCCAGTATTTAAGCATGATAGCCTAGCCAATGGGATATTTTCCATCTTCCCCGGCTTACCATTTATCCTCGCTTGAAATAAGCCGGCCCGTTTAACCGTCTATTTGACCGAGAAGCGGCGCGGAGATCCTTTCTAGATCCCTGGTAGATTCTTCCCCGCATCACCTCCGCATGCTTCCCCGACAAATGAGCTTGTTGGTTCTATTTAGCCGTATTCCATCCCCGGCTTCGAGTCCTGGGGTCGATATGGAGTCGTGACGTCTGGCAGGTCGGCCGCCATGCGTCAGAGTAGACGATGTTACCCTTCCAGTGGCCTCGTGTTAGCGAGTGAAACAACCTGTCGACGGAGACGGCGGGACGGAGACCGCGCGGGGATTTCAGCTGAGAAGTGCGGACTATATAGTCCTAGTTAAGAGCCGGTGAAGCCTCTTAGAAAGACAAGCTCCTCTGCTCAACTTTTATACAGCCTCCAGATCACTGCCATTTCATCATGGTCAACGTAGGTTCAGCGGCCGACCCCATCGTGACCCGCCTCGTCGAGGAGGATAAGACACCATGGTACAAGAAACCAAACCTCCGCCTCATGTACGTGTGGCTCTTTTGCTGCTGCATGGGCGTTGAGATGACCTCTGGCTTCGATAGCCAGTTAATTAACACCTTACAGTTTGCGCCTACCTTTCACAAGTGTAAGTATCTTGGTGTTGAAGATGGAGCTTGTGTTAATTTGGGGATAGACTTTGGTAATGGCCGCACCAACGACGATGGCGATTTCGCCATTGAGCCGGGTCTGCTTGGCTTCGTAAACTCGTCCTATCAGCTTGGATCTATCTTTGGTGTCCCGCTCGCTCCTTGGTTCGCTCACCGTTATGGACGGAGGTGGTCCATCATGTTGGGTTCTCTCATCATGGTTGTGGGGGCTCTTCTTCAAGGTTTCGCGCAGCACGGTAAGATCAAGTCTCGTGGGATACTCGATGAGATAATCATACTAACGAGTGACTATAGTTGCCATGTACATCGTTGCACGCATGCTCCTCGGTGTTGGAATCCTCTTCTGCATCATCTCTGGTGCCGCTTTGATTGGAGAGCTTGGCCACCCCAAAGAGCGTGCTATTCTGACATCGCTCTTCAACTCGTCGTACTTTATCGGACAGATCACGGCTTCGGCTATCGCTCTCGGCACCACCAATATCCCAAGTAACTGGGCATGGCGTGTCCCATCTCTCCTCCAGATCTGCCCATCCTTGCTTCAGATCGTCACCGTCTTGTGTGTATTCTATCTCTTGACGCCAAACATCTAAACTAACTAGTGGAATCTAGCCTGCTTCCCGAATCTCCCCGTTATCTCGTCGCGAACGACAGAACCGAAGAGGCTGCCGCCATTCTGGTCAAGTACCACGCCGAGGGCGATGCTAACTCCCAGCTCGTCCAAGCCGAGATTGTGCAGATTCGAGAGACTATCAAGACAGAGATGGAGGTTTCCAAGCAGTCCTGGCTTGATCTCCTCCGCACCAGCGGCATGCGTCGTCGTGTGCTCGTCACGGTCTTTATTGGTCTCTTCACCCAGCTTTCTGGCAACACTCTCATCAGCTACTATTCTGGTATTCTCTTCCAGATGATGGGATATACCAGCAACTATGCCAAAACCCGAATCAACCTTGCTTACGCCTGCTGGGGGTTGATCAACGCGACAATCATTGCCCTTGTCGTGACTCGCTTCAAGCGCCGACACATGTACATGCTCTCGGCTTGTCTAATGCTCCTTGCCTTCATTGCCATCACCGTCTCTCTTGAGAGACTGCAGGCTGCACAGGCAGCTGATGTCAAGAACCGTGCTGCTGGCATTGCCGCCCTATTTTTCTACTTTGCCTACTCTCCAACCTACAACATTGGAAACAACGCTCTCACATACAGTAAGTTGATGTACCCACTGCCAATATGGTCCATCTAACCACATTCCAGCCTATCTCGTTGAACTTTGGCCTTATGCCCAACGAAGCCGTGGTATCGGTGTTCAGCAAATCTTTGGCAAGCTCGCAGGATTCTTCTCCACAAACGTCAACTCGATTGCGCTTAATGCCATCAAGTGGCGCTATCTTGCCATTTACTGTGGCTGGATCTTCTTTGAGTTTTGCATCGTCTTTACGCTGTACCCAGAGACGAGCGGCCGAACTCTCGAGGAACTCACTTTCCGTAAGTCCCATATGTTCTTTTAAGTGGGTAGACCAGAGTACTAACCTATTGCCATAACAGTCTTTGAGGACGACCAGTACAACGAGAAGACGGTCGCCGCCGTCGAGAAGCAGATTCACTTTGGGGACCACACCGAGAGCTCTAAGCAGGAGGGTGGCCCGACCGAAGCTCAGCACAGAGAGCTCGTGTAGATTGGCCATGGATGTGAGAGGGATGTTGGAAGGGATAAGAGGTGTAGCTTGCAATTCTTTGGCAATGCTTTCTTTATCTCCTGCAGTTCCAAGCTTTTTACCAGATATGTACACCAGGCTGTCCAAGGTGTGCCCTCCCATAGTGTATACATGTCTTCATCCATACTACAAACGACAATGGCGTGTTCCTGTCGCTCATGTACTACCTTGCGATCGTCATCACTCACATGAACAACCCGAAACGGGGCAAACGAAGCCTTGTCATACATACAAGTCGGATTCCTTTCCGACTTGTATTCCTGACAAGAGAACTGTCGCACATCTGTACAGAGACAGAGACATGGAAATGTCTTCCATCAGAGCGGCTACTCTAACCATCCCACTCCGACCACTAGAAACATCGATCCTAGGTGGAAGCAGTATCCTCTACCCTCTCCACGGAATTATCCCTGGGGTAATAAGTGACTGCTCTCAAAATAGTGCCTGTTAAGCCCATTCCAATGATCATGACACTCAACAGCGAGCCGTATAGCCGTTGTTTTGGGTAAACAACGATGAAGAGACTCGGATTATTCTTGTAACGTTGAGCAGTGTCAAGACAGAATGTCCCTTGTTGGCGGTGAAGAAGCCCCATCGTGGAATTACTTCCATGGCTCCACAAGTGTCCCTGGTCGCATTTTACCCACCATGCGATTGTAGATCAGGCGCTTTGTGCAGGCAATTTTATGCATCTCCTTGCTTGCGCCGGGACTGCCAAAGCGTTTTCATCACCACTGTCAGAGCAATATCTAAGATTCTATAAAAAAATAATATAAGAACAGGTTGATCTTTCATGTTAAATTTGGCGAGTATAAGAAGAGACTCATTATAATTAAAGATAGTAATAAGATACCGTCACAAGTAGGTACATCCCGTTGGGCTACAGATACATGATGTGATGATCGACATTTCCCTGCGTTGCTAAGGACAACACAAACACGGGCAAGACAAGTGCAGCTTCAGTACATTTTGGGGTCAAATAATATCTCCTGTGAGTGAACAGAACCTCGTCCGTCGTTATACAACATCAGAGAGCTAGCCCTACTTCAAACCCAATGTAGTGCAACAACCATTGAGCCAACACTCCGTGACCGCCGCTCTCAGCAGCACAATACCTACGACCTCTAGCTGTCTTTATGCAAGGCCTCAGCTCGTCCCAGTGTCAGCCAGCCACAGACAGGGGTGTTCAGGTCGCCATGGTTGTTGCGCTGCGGGGAGAATGAGGGGATCCCGTCCATCTGATGGGGCACCGAGACAAGAAAATAGTGACGGCTCACCACTCTAATTCGAATTGGGCGCCTATTATTGGATCATGAATCATGTCTACTTGAGCTGAGCCGGAGCTGAGATATCCTCAATGCAGCCCAGCTGCCATCCCAACTTTGAGGCCTGCCTGTTCACGGCGCTCGCCTGAGGGATTATCGTCGCCGATTACTTGGTAGTGGCCAGTGAGGGGTTATTATCGGCGATTACTGGGCACTGTGCAGTAGCTCAGTGCCCCAGCTCTTCATTTGCTGGCATTCCTGCGTCAAACCCGCTGGATCCCTGCATAAGCGGGCGCCATTGTAAGACACGGCAGGCTCTGTGCTCACGTCGGGCATCCAAGTGCAAAACCGGTGAGACACGCAGATCTTTCGGTTGAGGAGAGGAAAGACAGAGTAGAGAGAGAACTGAGAAGTATAAAAGACGGCAATCTTGACGTCCCATTTGGATCATATCCCTTCATCATCGATACTCTTCGCCTCTACCTTCTTCATCCGATCAGAGATAAACCATTCTCAAAATGCGTGTCTCCTTCTTCCTCTCAAGCCTCCTGTGGCTTTCTACCGCCTCAGCCCTGCCAGCTTCTTTGGATGAGCGCAAGGCAGTGGGATGTGATTGCACCGGCACACGCAATGGAGGTCCTTCTGCCAAGGAGTTTATCTGCCGTGACTCTCGCCTTGGACCCAAGGTCCTACCCAAGAAGCTCCCTCTTGACAACCTCGTAGAGAACTACGATCGCTTTGGAGGACTCACCCCTGGCCAGTTCCTCGAGAAGTGGACCGACGACAAGGGCAACTTCATTTATCCTCCTCAGAACGGCTTCCAGCTTGACAAGAATGGCAACGCCATCAACGGCACCATGGAATTGCAAAAGGGCGCCCTCGTTGATCGCTTTGGAAGCGAATATGGTATGCATTTCCGTTCAATCGACCGATTAGACGCAGAAAATTCTAACAACCCCAGGATCATTCATCTCTGCTGCTGCTGCCCCTTACTCTCAGCGAGCTCTTCCTCCCTCCAACCTCGCCACAAACCCGTCATCCCCTAACTTCCCCTACAACTACCACGTCTACCGAGTGCTCAAGGCTCTTCCTGTTGTAGGAGGCCCCATCGCTCCTTGGTTTGGACAGCCGGGACTTGGAGCCCAGTTCTTCACAGGTGAGGTGGGCAATATCATGGCTCTGATCGAGAAGGGTTACTTGGAAAGCGTGGACCCCTCAGTCTTGATCTTCAGGGGCAAGGGATGCGCTTAAGTAGAACAAAAGGGAACAAAAATAAGATTAATGAGACATGACCTATGCGGGTTGAGCAAATCACGACCGATTCCATTAAACAAGCACCTGTGATACTGTGGCCAGAAATATTGGCGTTAACAGTTCTCTGAACTAGTAAGAATAGGCAGCAAGGAAAAAGGCCCAGCTTTGCCTAGAACCCTGGCCATAAAGACATTGTAAGGCTATATGATACCTATCTCAGCGTTTGTACAACTTTAGAGCAAATCATCCTATTTGAAGGCATCCCTCTTCCACTCCCCAGCGGTTTTCTTGATAAACTCCTCATAATTCGCAGGATTCCTTTCCAATAACTTCACCTGCTCCTGATGTTCGGCCTCAGTCATCCCAAAACCATTACTTTCAAAGAACTCATACATGAGTCTCATGTCTCTGGCCCAAATGGAATTGACCCTGGTTCTGTAGAGCTTCTCGAACTCTACCAATCCTTCTTCATCACTCTTTGCAGCTGTGATTTCTATTCCAAGCGCCTTCGACCACAGTTTCGCCGTGTCAGTGCCTGTGTAGGTTTTCAAGCTTCCGATCATGACCTTCTTTCCAGCCCAGACTCGCCCGCCGTCTTGCAATGCGTTTGCAGCTGCTAACGCGATATCTGCAGGGTCGGCTCGGCTGACACCCTTACTCCCGAGTGGCTCGTCAAAGAATCCTTGTTTGAGCATACTATTCTTACTGCGAAAATCGTTGTCGAAAAAGAGGGATGGTCCAATGATTGTCCAGCTAAACCCTCCTGGCTGGTCTCGTTCTGGTAACCCATAACGCAGCTTTGCTTCAATGATGTGCTTGACCAATACATGGCCTGCGGCCACGTCTTTAAGGTGACCGGCTTGGATTGCATTCAGATCAAAATTGCCGCATGCTGACAAGTAGACAAGATGCTTTACCGTCTTAGCATGCTTCATTGCATCGAAAAGGTTAAGCGTAGCCATCAACTCATTCTCTCCAGTCAGGCAGACAAACGTGGCTGTGACGCCATGTGCCCTCAAGGTCGTCTCAAGGAAGATCGGGTCTTGAATGTTTCCGTGGACAACTTTGACCCGAGCATCATTTCCATAGGAACCGAGTTGCGACTTGAGTCTGTCAGGATTGTTTGTAGGGAGAATAATAATTGTTCTCGTATCCTGGGCCAGGAGGAGAGGAACAAGACGTTGGCCAATGTGGCCAGAGGCCGCCGTGATGAGGTACGTAGGGGGTGTATCGGAGGACATGGCCGAGCTGATTGTTATAACTCCAGTGGTCAAAGTGGTGTAAAGCAATAAGTTCTTAATCTACCAGACTTTCCTCTACACCGTAAGCAGATCTACCTTTCTTTATGTACTGCTTGGCGCCGTGGAGTGTGAAATCGCCGAGAAGTCTCCGAGATTTGTAATGACTCGCCGTGGACTTTCATCATCCATCTCCCTGCATCTATGCATGACTTGCATGATTTTTTAGGCCAGAGAGTGGGATCTGGCTTCTTTGATTTGTAATAGACTAGTTATATACTGAAACCTTGTCATAGATAAGGTTCAACATAGCGTGCCAGTCATCCAGTGAGCCACAGAGGAGATCATGCCATGGATATCCCAGCAAACCACATAATTGAATCATTAACCCAGTATAACCGCTCTAACTTTGTAATCAGCGTACTACGATGGAAGACGATGTTAACTAGGGTGTATCTCAGTAGACTGACTGGCTTTCGGTGGTGATTGAACTGACATGAAAGGATATTTATCCAAGAAGCGAGCCAGACACTGCAGGCATACAGGTAGATGGGAAGAGGACAAATTCCAGATTGAAGGATGGTCAAGAATATAGATAAGGTGCTTAATTGCTAGATGATCTTGCTTCCTCACCGACGGTGCAACACCTCAATCTATGGACCTTGCGTAGACTTTTGTTGCCACAAGGGGGCTCTTGGTTGCTAATGAATATCTACCAACCATCCAATCACACTTAACGTGAGGCATACTGGGCCTTTCTTCTACAGGATGAGAGCAGCGACAAGAGGAAGAGCAAACGCTAAGCCAATGTGCACCATACTTCCACTGCTCACAACCGGAGTGGTAGGCTGAGCGGGAATCGGTACACTAGTAGGAGTTGAGACAACGATGTGTGTGCTCAACGGAGTCGAGATAGCGACAGGTGTGGTCCAAGAACCGGTGGGGACTACAACTCCTGAAGCTGACTTGCTAAGGGTGACGGTTCCGTTGTAAGATGGGAAAGGGGCTGTCTTTTCAGGGACAGGCGCGGGTTCGCTGTAAGAGGGGACTTCAGACACAACCTTTCCAGAGCTAGGAACAGCGGAACTGGGCACCTCAGAAGCCTCGCTCGTAGGACCAGTCGTAGTGATAACCTGGAAACCGGAAGTGGGCTGCGAGATGACAGTGCTCGACTGTGTCTTGGTGCTGGCGCAGACGGTGGTACGGTCAACAATAGTGACTGTAGGGGCAGGAGGCGAGTTTGTAGGAGGGTGGAAAGTGCTGGTGGTGCGCTCCTTGCAGGGAACAATCGTAGTCAGGGTCTCGGTGATAGTGGAAACAGGCATGGGAGTTGACTTCGATGATGAGACTGAGGTCGTGGCCGGAACAGCACCACTCTGGGTGGCAGGGCAGACGTAAGTGGTTGAAACGACAGTCGAGGTGACAACCTTTTGAGTGTATCGTGCCGGACAGTTCACGACAGAGGCAGCGCAACTGGTGATGGTGTAGACATGAGTCGACCGGACTGTGCTTGTAACGTCACCGGTAGGGTGAGGAGCAGTGACGTTGCCATGCCCCGCAGTGGGAGTGTTGGTAAACTGAGCAAAGGCGTCCGAGGTTTCGGTAACAGAAGAGCCATCAGAAGAGCTACCGGAAGCAATTCCGGAAGCGCTATCGGAGGAGCTGCCAGAAGAGTTGCCAGAGGAGCTATCCGAAGAGTCATTGGAACCCTTGGTCATTGAAGTGCTTGAATCAGTGTCCCGGTGACTCTCAAGGAAGATTCCAGGCTGGCCACGGTTGGGCAGACAGTTCTCAGCCTTGACCGCGGTGGCCAGAGTGATGGTCAAGCTAGGAGCCAGGCTGAGGTCGAGGATATCACCAATCTCAACATTCAGCTCAACCGCAAGGCCAAGAGTAAGAGCGATGACATCAGCAATAGAGACAGCACAGTTATCAGTGCCAATCAAGACTGCAGTATAGTCGAAGAGGCTGACCCAGATGGCAATCTTCGCACCAGCCTCAATCTCCAAAGCAGGAATCTCAAGCTCTGCCTCAAAGTCGATCTCGGTGCGCAGGCGAAGGCCAAGCTGGAGCGCAACCTCAGCAGACAAATCAACGTCAGCGCCAATACCAAGAGGAAGAGCCTTAGCAACAAGTCCATCGAGGGAAAGTTCAACAATGTCCTTGGTCAGAAGAGAAATCTCGACAAAAGCATCCTCGGCGAACGCGATGTAGACACCAGTCGAAAGATCAATCGCTGCGTCAACTCCAATAACAAGGTCGAGGGCGATGGCAGCGCCAGCTTCAACCTCCAAGAGTCCAGGAATCTCGAGCTGAAGGGCAGGGGAGGCAAACAACTCGATGGCCTCATGGACAGCAGCCGAGGCAGAGATGTCGACCTCGATATAAGCCTTCACGCCACCAAGGCCAACACGGATTCGCGGTTCCTCAAGGAATTCCTTGACAAGCTCGAGTTCAACATCTCCAGAGATTTGGGCCTTGGGCAGATTGAGGCCGAAGTTAATGGCAGCGGAGGTCTCGGTCTCTGGAGCAGCGATACTACGGAGGACGGTCAGTAACAATGAAACTTCCAAACAGTGTATCTTAAAACATACCCCTTGAATAGAATATGATCCACCCAGCTGTTGGCCAAGCTGCAAACCGACGGGACAATGCTGCTAGGCTTGCTGATTTGAGGAACACCGAGCCCGCCTAAAAGGTGAGGGGAGGCTTGTGCGATGGCCACAAGGCCTCCCAAAGTGGGAAGAATATTAGAAAATTGCATGTTGGGTTATGAAAAAGCAAATCAATGAGTGGCTAGAGAAACAATGTCTCCGAAAATGTGTAAAAGTGAGTGACAGGAAGAGTGTAGTGACAACTACAGAAGCTTAGCCAAAGGGTTCCCATGGACAGCAGAAGCGTCGTGCTTTAATGCAAGCTCAGCGTTATCTGTGCTTAAGGGGTTGTAGAGGATATGCGTCGTCATAATCTTCCGTTAGCTGCTGAAACAACCATGTCGTCGACCTTTTGCTAGAGGGGGAAGTGAGTCCCGAGCAATCACAATCACAGCTGTCGATCGCCATCTTGGGTCTTGCTAATCAGCGAAGCGAAATTCTTGTAGCGAGCAGGCTGCCACTAGCAAGTTCGGGGAATTGTGGAGGGCCGAGGTTAAGAGAACGCCGATCACGCATGATCGACCACATGAGGTTTCAAGCGAGTAGATTGTCATCCAACGAAACAAACCGTTGAAAAGGATAGGAATGGAGTAATGGAGTAATGAAGCCACACTCTGGGGCTCTTTGTATCTCGTCGTAATCGGCCTGTTCTGAAAATGCACAACCCTCGTTCCCCTTGGCATCTAAAATATAGAAAAATCAACATGACTGAGCGCCGGCTTTTCTCAACTATACCATGGTATTTACTAAATACTCTTTGAAATATTACTATCTTTTAGTCGCCATTAACGTCGTTATTATATGAAGAGGTATGAATAAACCCGGATGTTTCTAGGGAACGCATGGGACTTTGTCTAGTTGTTTGACCACGACTATCTTTTCTAACAATTGGATTCAAAGAGATCAACTGTAATTTGCAGTCGTAGATCTCCTTTCCTCGTAATGTCACGTTAGTGTCAGCTCTTTCAAAATTCATGCCCACGGCTTAGAACAACCTTGCTTCTGGAATTAGGAAGACGCAGTCCCCCTTTGTGCTACCGAGAAAGAGATGACGAATCAGTGAAATATAAGTACGACCTTACATCATCAAACACTGCTTGGACAGCTATTTATGATCAGCGCTCTTATGACGATAGTCGTACTTACCTGAGCGCCTTGTTAGTGCTCCTACCCTAGGCACATCGACTTGAAACTCGAAGCGGCGGAATGGGAATATCTAGAATCACTGATACGTGGATGGATGAATAGATGAGAGCACCCAGGTAAAAAGAATGAGACATCAATATGCTCAAGTGGTTGCATGGGTTTTTTCAACGATCATTAGTATGAATATCATGAAATGGATCAGGCTTTCAGCCAGTGGTGATGACATACTGGAAAAGGGGGCCTTAAATCTGGTGTTTCGCGAAAGTAACCCGCTAAAACATCTCCTATAAGCTCTATAATCTAGTTGATTGTTTAAATATCACTCAACATTGCTATACAATACTTGGAATGCCTCCGTGACCTCCATGGCCCCCAAAGACTAGAATCACCCGGTAACCCTGTACGCTAGTGAACAAATAAATAAGACATCGGGGCGGCAGAGTATTAACTAATAATTAATTTCATTTAAAATATACTCAAGTATTTATAAGTATATTATAATAATAGTAGTTTCCTAGAGCTCTTTTATTTGTTCTTTTATATTTTATTAATTCTCTTTAGAGAAGGATCAGCTATCAATAGATGTTTTTTTTTCTTAACCTGGATGCCCTCGTCAAGCCGGGTCAAAACATCCGTAAATGATATTAGTGGCGTCAACGCTGCAGATCTCCCTGGATAGCGCGTTTTGGCCCTCACTCAGTATCCATTCAAAACGTTCTAAAAGGAGCCATTCCCGCTCCAGTGGGCAAAACTAACTTAGCCGAGTCTAGTCTGCTTACTGGCCTCAGTCTTGGTGTAATTAGAGCGAGCCGGTCAGCCTGGAAATGGACCCCAATCTCTCAGCCCTACTCATATCATCAAGCAGCTCACCATGCTAACATTCTGTTCTGCTCTCTTCTGTTGTTTCTCTCGTTTGCTCCATCTTTGTCGGGTCCCGAGCTCCAACCCGCGCCATGTCCGACCTAAAACCTGCCACCAAGATCGACTCCAATGTGTGGTACCAACTGACAGAGGCAGCGGTGGACGACTACGAGGGTGATTTCGTTAGCAGCCTACAGCCTGTCGCTCAAGATGACGATCTGCACGTCTGGCCCGCCAAGGGTATCAACGCGTTCTGGCAATTTGTACGTCTCGAGGCCTCTCAGTGAGACCATGATTTGAACCCCTTTGAAGATTCAAACAAGACCATCACTAACCGAATACCTCTAAGCAACCTATAGGTGACAAGCCCGGCCGATACGCGGTTCGATGCTCCAAAACCACGACCCAGAAGCAACTCTCTGTATGCTACCGCCCAGACGTCAAGGTCGAAAACAGACGCACTCATGCTTGCCTTCTGGACAGCGATGGCACTGATGCACAGCATTGGGATGTTGCCTCATGGGGCGCCAATGATACATACCGATTTATCAACGTCAAGAACGGCACCGATTATTATCTCGACTGCGTTCCCAATGGCCCTGTCTTCCTGAGTCCCAACCACGAAGGGTATCAGAGCAGGCAACATTGGCTCATGACGAGTGTGAAAGATGTAGATGATGCTGCGTATAGCACCGTCTTCTCTGAAGTTGGTCACCTGTCTCAGTGGCTACCTGTGTCAAAGTTAACGATCCGTAGGATTCTTCGTCAACATCACATCCAATGACGACATCAGCATCTACCTCCGAATCCACAGCTTCCGACTCTGAGGCGTCTACTTCTAGAACTTCTGAGGCCGAATCTTCGAGCGCTGATTCCTCAAACAAAGGTCTCTCATCTGGTGCCATCGCCGGCATCAGCATAGGTGCTACTCTCGCGGTTGTTGCCCTTGGACTCCTTGCCTTTTTCCTCTGGCGCCGCAAGAAGCGCAATGGCCAAACTCCCAAGATTGTCGGCTCTTCAGAGTCCAACGACGAGGGAAACAACCTTCCGATGCCCGTCTCGCCTGTGCCAGCATATAACTCTACGCAAGGGAGTGAGAAGCTCGCCAGCGAGCCTCCTTCGATTCAAGAGATGTTGCATGAACAAGCCCCAGTGGAACTGTCGGCCGAGCAGCGACATGAAATGGGATAGTCAATACGACTTGTCCAAGACTTGGTGTGTGGGCATTTGAAGCTGTTTACCTGGCGTTGATAGGGGTGGGTGCCAAGGCGGCAGATGGTCATGTTCTGGAGCTTTTGGTATATCTATGAGTAAGTTCTTGCTTTTGCTACTTGCTGAGGCTTGCAGGTCGCTGCGTGTCGAGTTGAGTTGAGAAGAATGAAGTTGGGGTGTTGACCATCTATCTATCTTTGCAGCGGAAACAATACACAATGCGTGGGAGGGCGTTTCGGCTTATATACCCATTACTGGTTTATACAACTTCAAATACCTATCAATAATAGTCTCAAGGCAATAGAGCAAGGTGTATCTCTGGTGGACAGCTGAGAGGTCCGAATTCGCTTTCAAGCGGGTGTCAATTATGTGTCCAAACAGGTAGCTGTCCTTCCAAGGTCCTAGCATTGTGTGGGCAGATATTACAGAAATCTATTCAGATATAACCGAGTTCCTAGGGCAATTATAAGTATACCCAAGAAATCGAAGTTGCTAGTATAATCTAGCTTTTATAGATAAGCCTTCCTAAACCAGCCACAACAACTGAAATTCATCTCCAACCTAGCCCGCAAGAAGCAGTCCCGCAGTCTTTGAAGTTCCACATAGTTTCCTCCAGCCCCTCTTTGCAATCCATTCAGCACCCTGGCTTCATCCCCCAGCACTATGGCATTGCTTCGGGCAGGCCAAAGTCGTATCTGTGAGCGCACTACTAGATATTCTGGGTGCACTAGCTAATAGATTACTTCAGTTAACCATGTTCGGAGGTATGAGTAGATGGTTTCGCTAGCACATCCAGCGATGGCATATCGGCGATTGTTTGCCCCGCAGAGGGATCCCGAATTTACCATCATGTTGAACCAGATTCGAGAAGGTCGCCCCTCGTCTGTTACCATCAACATGTTCCTAGAGCTGCATCGGCCTGTAGTAGCGGACAGCGTTACGGAAGCCACTGAGCTTTTCCCCCTACGCCACGAAGCCGACAAAGCAAACTTGAGGAGACTAGAAAACATCGACAGTGTTACACACAGCTACACTGCACAGGACGTAGTGGTTTGGCTAGATCCCGATCCAACGGCAGACAGCATCTATCAAGTATTTGAAGTTGCTGAGAGACTCCCAAATCTCGAAAAGATACGTATGGGCTCCAAATGGAACGAGTTTGTCCAAACGACTTTTCCGGGAAGCCAAGAAGCCAAGAATGTAAGCAATGCTCAGTCGGAATCATCAGAATCCCCTGACATAACGTTTCCTGCTCTAACACAAGAGATGCTGGACGGTGTCGTGGCAACGTTGAGGCGGCCATGGTAGACAAGAACATGGACGATCCAAGAGCAAGCCATTTCTGCGAACGCAAACATCACGTGCGGCAAGTTATCAGCCTCATGGTAGGTCTTTAAAAAGGTCTTCGTCATGGCCATGACTGAGGCCATTCGGACCCAAGGACACACCATTGAGTCGAGCAGCTGCGATACACAAGAAACTGTGTAGCAGAGACCCTTCAAAGGGCGAATGTAAACACTTACACGTACGAATTCCTACCAACTGACAGCCAGAGACCCCAGCTGCTGACCTGCATCAGGGGTCAGAGGAGAATGTGCCAGATTGAGGCCCACGCTGATAGCGGCACTTGACTATAGATTTAGAACAGAGAGGGTGGTGTTACTTCATGTAATCACGTAAATTAACAGTTCATTACCGATACAATTGTCTAATCTACCAATAATTGATTGTTTGCATATGATTCTCGTGTCAACCTTTTCAAGACACAAACCGCCACTTAGTCTTCTCCCAACCCTTCTTCTTCTGGATCTGGACCCCAAACCCTTGGCCTTCGTTCTCCGGCTTTCCTGCAGCTTCGGAGAATACACATGCCTTCATGGAGGGAACCTTGAACGCTGTGTAGTCTTGGTCCAGAGGTGAAAGGTCAAATCCAAGGAGAAGAGAAGTCATCAAGCCGAGATTCTCAGCAAAGGCAAAGTTTCGTCCAGGGCACAGATGACGTCCGCCGCCAAAGGGAGCAAACGACGTCCGCTTTGCCCGATCAGACTGGAGGTTTTCCTTTCCTCCCTTCTCGATGAATCTCTCTGGATCAAACTCCATCACGTCGTTCCCCCAGACGCTGTGCATTGTGTGGAGAACCTGAGCAGACATTTGCACGTTGAGACCCTTCTTGAGGAGGTATGAGTTGCCTTTGCCGTCAGAGATGGTGGTATCCTCCATAACTCTGCGGTTGCCCACAGTCTGGTTAGAGAGACGGATGGCCTCGCGGTAACAGCTGACAAGCAGGGGGCACTTTTGGTCAAGGGTGGTAATATCGATGGTAACCTCGTTATCATCGCCGCGTTGAGCCACAGGCGCCACCTCTTCTCTCAGACGAGAGACAAGTTCAGGTCGAGCGTAGATTTGTGCCATGAACCAAAAGAGCGTAGGAATAGTGTTGGCTGTCGACACATGGAGCAACGCAAGTTCAAAGTTACCGACTTCCGCGCCCAGGATACCATAGTTGCGAAGCACTGTCGCTCGGCTCTTGACGATCTGGGCTGCATCTTCGTGTTGGTCCTTCTTGGCGCCGTAGTACTTTCCTAGGGCAGCTTGTAGTCTGGCTCTTGCGTAGTGAGCGGCTCGTGCAGTGATGCTTGGGAAAACGTTGAGCAAGATTCCAGTCAGGCCAGCCTCGAAGGTCCTGAAAGATTGTCAGCACCAAACCAATCCTCCCCAAGACTCAGCAGTATCCTAGTGTTGGTACTTACCAGAGATCTTCTAGTAAACTAGGGTTTCCCTTAATAGGGTTGTCAGGCCCATACAAGGCCTCCGTCGTGGCAATGGTCATCATATCTCTCACCCATAAATACAAGTTTGGAATCCTCAAGGGCTCGCTGCTGCCCAAGGTCTCGAGCTCCTTTGACACATATTTCAGAGCATTGGCATTCATCCGATGCGTATACTCTCCAGCCATTGACTTGGTGATGACGGAGAAGAAATCGGGTACGAGATTGGTTTCTCGAACGATCCTAGCTGATTCATTTGAAATGGCAAGCTCCCTCTGAGCAAATTCGACGGCAAAGGGCTCGAAGGCCAAATTCTTGTTTCTATAGGCCGACTGAACCATGGCAGGCTCAAAGATGATGTATAGCTTTCCACCAAGAATAGGCAAAGTGCCAATTCGAGCGCGAGTCTTGTCGCTATAATTTGTCCATTAGCTCAAGCACATATCCTTATCAACAGAGACTCGGATTTTTCTTCCTCTCTACTTACAAGAGAATCTGGAAATACCCGCCATGGTGCTTCATCATCCCAATGAGATGGCCTATAACAGGAATACCAGGCTTGAGTAAGGGGGGCTCATTCTCATCGAGGCCGGGAGATGAGAGTCTTTGGAGAAAGACAACGGACAAAAGCAAAGCCAACCCAGTCAAATACAGTTTGGGTGACTGCTTGACATCCTCTGCCACAAAGGCGAGGAAGCCGTTTGAGGCTGTAGTCACGTTCCGTGTCATGGCTTCAGACATGGTGGCCCGCGGCTACTGGAAACCAAGAGATGACTTGTCGAGTCAAGCAAGAGAAAGAAACAAAAATCAAGATTAGCCCAAGTCGACCGGGTCTAGCAGATACTTATCCCAGGCCATTTGCTTAGCACTGAGCTGCCACAAACTGGGATGCAGAATCCTCCAGGGATACTTCATGTAAGGTGAGATTTTAGCGTAACAAAGTCCGAGCCAGCCTCGGATTGCAAAACAGTAATGGCGATTGGCACCCTCCCTTGAGGACCCAGCGTCAACTATGACGGTTACAGTTAGCCCATTATACGGTTGTTTCAAGGTCGACGAAACACAGACCATTCATTTCCATCCCTATGGCTTTGACCTTTCCAGACACGACGGTCAAGAAATAAACGAGGGTATTAACTAAATCATCATAGATGTAGCAAATAATTTTATATAAAATATATTCTATCTCTTTAGAGGAGTGTCAGGTAAGATACGGTGCCAGACAAGTGTCTCCAGGTCAGCATTCTCTCCTCCAGCGGATGCATCGGGAACGTAAGCAACACAGATCAAGGTACGACATTCGCGCTTAATGATGCTGACGCCCCACACGACCCGTCGCTTGAGCACCAACATTAATTCAGCTGCAAATAGAAGCCCTTGTCAAAAACTCCGGTTAATGGTGGCTTATCAGCTGATGATGATGACGACTCCCTGGATCGCCAAGAACCACGCATAGTACTCTCGACATGAGAGGTTTAAACCGGTAACAGACTTCCCTCAATGATTGTTTATTTTCGGTCAAACTGTGCTGTCTACCTGCATATTTCATCCTGCAGTATCGTCTCTGGTTGACAAGATCAGACGACTGCATCATAGCCATCCCTTCTCATAACAGTCAACTTCCCCAACTTTTAGACGTAGCTCTTAAGAAGAGAGTTGTAGTACTGGTAGCCAGTTCCACTCGGAGGCTCAAAGCTGTACATGTAGTTTCCCCACCAGGGACCAGCAGCCCACCAAAGAACACCCTTCCAGACGTCACTGTTGTCCTGAAGATAGTCGAGCATGCCCTGGACGGCTGCCTTGCACTGGCTGTTTGCTCCACCGGCAAACTCACCAATGATGCCAACCTTGCCGTTCTGCTTGAGCCAGGCCGTGGCCGCCTTAACCCTTTCAGCGCCAATGGTGGAGGACACACAGGCCTCGGAGGTGCCAGAGCTGTCAGAGTCCAAGTACTGGTGCATCTGGTAGACAATCTTGTCCTCGGGGTCAGTGAGAGCCTTCATGTTGTCGTTGACATCAGGCCAAGACCAAGCGCCTGACCACTGGTTGCCTTCGACAAAGATGTACTGCTTGGCACCAGTGGAGCGGATACCGTCGATAGCAGCCTGGTTGAGCTTGAGAACAAGGGCTTGGTCCATGCTGTGGTACTCGTTGTTGGTGTCAAAGATGACGTGGTCATTGTTCTTGAAGACGGTGGCAAAGTTCTTCCACCAGGTCTGGAAAGCTGAAGTGTCGGTAATGACGTTGCCGAAGAAGCGGCCGTAGTTGTGAGGATCAAGGACAGCATAGGCACCCTTCTGGGTGATGTGGTTGACAACCTCACTGTAGCCGTCAAGGTAAGCCTGGTTATGGCTAGCGGTCAAGGTGCTCGTCAGTCTCTCCATCTTGAGCTGCACACGGAAGGTGTTGTATCCTTGACCGATCAGAGTCTGATAAGCTGTGTTAGAGTGCGTGATTCAATATGGCTTTATTAACAACACGTACGTCAATCGCAGCAGTGTCTGGGAAGATGTAATCTTTGCCCAAGGTGCCTGGCAGGTTACCCTCTCCAAACTCACCACCAGCCTCGTTGGTACCAACCCAGAGGAACTTGCCCGTTCCCGGGTTGGGGTTGTTGGTGGGAGAAGAGCTTGGCTGAGTAGCGGTAGAGAGGGTCGTAGAAGGCGGGTTAGAGCCTGGCACGCACTGACTGTAATAGGGGTTAATAGTAGTGCAGGTGTAACCAGAGATGCAAGTTGTAGAGCCGCTCCAGTTTTGGCCTCCGCATTGCTGCCAAGCTCCGCTCTGAGCCAGAGCGAGGCCGGTGAGGCTGCTGATGGAGATGAGATAGCGCATGGTGTTCAGTTCCTGTTGGCAAAGACTTGGAATGAGTGTGCTGAGCTAGAGTCTGCTGAGCTGGGGAAGCTATCATGAAGAGAGAACCAAGCTACTCTTATATCCGCCAAGAGTCAACCGTTTCTTCCAGCAAGGCTCTGGGCGCAATAGAAAGCCATCGTGAGACCCTCTAGCCAAGCCCTTCTTTCCCACTCCACCGTTCCATTCAATTTCTCTTAACTTTTCAATCACATGGATACGGCCCGTCATCCGTGAGTTATTCCGGAAGGATTCCTCCATTCAACTTGAGGAGGGAAAACCCCCGGAGATGTCGACACCGAAAAGAGACTGGTAATCGTCTGACAACTATGGCTCGGAGTGACAATGTCCGAGTCTTGGTGAATTAGATAGCCATTATTGAAAAGAACTATAATGAAATTACTTAAAAACCTCAGAACAGAGAGCTCATGACCCGATTGGACCCGCTCTAGACCGAGTTCGGGCCCGGAGGCTGAGGCTCCGAGGTTGCATCAGGGCCGGCGAGGGGATCCATTCCGTCGGAGGATGAGACCGTTGTTCCGGAAAGTCTGGGGGAAATGAAATTAAGACCCTTAAAAGGTGGAAAATGGTCCAATCAACATGCACCATAGGTCGGCCAATCACCCAAGAAAGGAAACCATCTGAATGTATCTTGTGGATGTCGACTCACAAGGCACGGCTTGTTTAATCTGTAACAACAGGGATGGATAGAGCAATCTCAATATGCTCACGAGGCTCTTTTCTGTGCTAGGTACCCTTGAAGCCAAGCTTAGAGTCGGTCGATCTGGGTCTATCTCTGCCGTGACGGCAATAAGCCATCGGCCTTGGCACTCTCACTCACATTGAGTACATCATCTCGTGATCTGCCGTCACATTAACTTGATTGTGAAGCGTTCAATTCATTCTCTACTTCAATGTTCTCAAAATGATTGCAAGTTGAACCTCCAACTACAAACTCGGAACAAGAGAGGGACACATTCGAATACCGAGGCTCATATCTCTCCAACAATGCTCTCAGCAGAGCATCCACAAAAACTGTGTCTAGTTTTCTTTATAAGAAAGCGTGTAGTCGGCAGATCGATCCGTGGAGTGTCCGCCAACGGGAGAATGGCTGCAGCGTCCTTCACCATTTCCACTCCACCACAGCTGCTGACACCACTTGCACCAACTCCACTGGTTCTGGCCTCCAGAAGGTCCCACGTTCATGGGCAAGGCATAGTCAGCGCTTCCAGCATGGTCGTGTGTGCCACCACGAGGACAGGTTCCAGCAGAGGAATCCTTGGAATATGCAAGGCCGTAGCACTTGTTACACCACATCCACCCGCTCTGAGAGTTGGGTAGAGCAGGGTCGTTGGCGATCAGCGTGTAGTTCCAGCTTATGGTGTTGATATGGGCTCCTCCGGCAGGGCAGCAAGTGTGGCCGTCAAAGGCCAGGGCCTGGCACTTGTTACACCACCGCCATTGGTCCTGACCGCTCGCGATATCACGAGGGTTGCCGTCAATGCAAAGACTGTAGTTGTGACTTCCATTGAAGTCATGCTTTCCTCCAGCCTGGCAGTCGCCTACCGGGCCGCCAGCGAACGACAAGACTTGACACTTGCGACACCAGCGCCAGTTGTCTTGGCCATCCCCGTCCTGCTGAAGGCGGTAGTTGCTGCTGCCAGAAACGTCGTGCTTTCCTCCAGCCTTGCAAGGGCCGATGGTGCCGCTTCCAGTGAAGGAGAGCACTTGGCAGTTCTTGCACCACTTCCAGCCCTCTTGGCCAGTAGCAGACTCGGAGAGGGTGTACGTGCTACTGGAAGAGTGGTCATGGACACGCCCAGGAACACACAGAGCGTCTCCCCTGTAGAAAAGGGATGCGCACTTCTGACACCAACGCCAGTTGTTCTGGGCGAATCCAGCCGTGGTAGTGGAGGCTAGAGCGGAGGCAGGAGCTTCAGCAGACATGATTGCAAATGACAGACAATCAGATAGGCAAACGGAAGACTTGATAGTTGGAGTGAGAGTAAGGCTTGAGTAGAGGATGTGGTTTAAAGTCTCAATCCCAGGCCGGGCATCTGAAGCTCTTTATAGAATTTGATCTCATGTTTCCTTACCTGGTTGCCTTGTAATTGTTGCTTGATCAGCTGAGAGATGAGTGACAGAGGCGCTCCATAGTTGCGCCTCATTATGCAGTTCGTGTTTGCCTAGAAAGGCGAATGGTTGACAACAAACAGTGATTGGCCTTGTCAAGACACCGTTCACTCGGTGATGCCGACTGCCTCCGCAATGTTTCGGAGAAGTGATGGAAATACACTTGTCGCACCGTGTGAGAGCGGAAGTGAAAGGAAAATACGGCTCGTCGGGGGTACAATGCTCCCAAGACAGATGACAAGTCAGCTCGGTGTCAATACCCAAGTGTAGATGAGTTCAACAGGCCATCCAGCCAGGAACCTATAGATACGTTTCCAAGAAGTACATCCAGACTCACAAGCCCCCGCGCTGGGGGAATCTGAACTCCCAAAAGCATCAGCGGGGTACCAGGCAGGGACAAGCCACGGTGATGAGGCTTGCAGAAACCGTGTATCACAAATTACACACAAACACGACTAGTTCTCATGCATGCTTGGTGCTCTGGAATTGCCGGTTCAACTATGGGCAAAGTGCAGCTGAAACCTAGCTCTGAGCTCTTGCTACCCAAGATGCTAACATCAACTGCGAAAGATGAGATGAAGCCAGAAGGCAATTCCATGGCATGCTTAGATATTACAGCATCAGTGCACTACAAGGCCCATAGTTTATCTTGATCTACTACATAATGCAGCATCAGTCGTAATGTTTCATATCAAAGAAGCTCAACGCAATGCTCAACTCCACGCCCGAACAAGTCAACAAATCAGAAAAATGGCAACATGAATTTTGAATGTCAACTCTTCTGGACAAAAAGTATAAACTGCCCTCAAAGGGCAAAAACATACAACAGCGGGAATTCGCTGATCGTCACCGACTCAACTACTAATCCGCCCCTTACCAGCTTCTCTATGGGAGAGCGGACGGGATCCCGAGTTCTCTGGTAGGTATGGCCGTATGTGCCAGGCTGGTGGCGGAGAGAGGTTTAAGTCGCCATACCGCACAGGCAAGTTTCGGGGGAATTTAAATTAACGATTGAATCACGCGTCTCCAGACCAGTGTATTGCAAATCTAAGGGCGTGAGAGACGCTCCCGGTCCCCCTAGATACAGGCAGTCACATAGCCTAGCTAATGGTGCCTTGGCTCTCTTGAGTACCAAGTGCCAGTACAAGGATTCGCTCATACCAGCAGGTCCAAAGCCATGCCCACATCCTTCAACATATAGATAGCATTCAGGTGACCTTGTCTATTGATATAGAACCACAACCGACTGTCGTGTAGTTGATCGGTCCGCCTTTCTTCCGAATCACGAGCTATACAGGTGGCGTAAAGCGATGCACGCACTCTAACCAACCTTGATGTCCGCTTGGCAGCTCCTCAACGCGCTCCCAGTTAATCTCACCCAACCACGCCTCAGGATTAATCCTTCTCCCTTATTCGTGTCTATTAGCTAGCCTCGCTTGATGTGAATGTCTCGAGTCAGGTGGTTTAACTAATGAAAATTGGATGTCATGTTGCGAATCTGTTTTTGACATGTTGAAATTAACGCAAGGCAGAGGTGTTTTGGGCGAAAGAGACGAGGTTGATCACTGTACCATCCAGGGATTGAACAAGACTATAAAACAGCTCTAAATTTGCAAAATTGTAGCGATATATGGCAGAGCCTCCGATAAAATAATCACCTCGCCTTGACCTTGTAATATGACCCCATTCGGCTTGAGATTATCATAGCAACCCGGCTTCGTGGAAGTGTTGTTGAATACCCTACCCTACACCTCGGCAAGCTCGGCGTTATCGGGGAATTTTTGGCCGACTCCGCACCGAGATCTCCATCTCCGTTAGAGGGGACAATGCCTTGAGGAACGAAAGGTCTTTGCCTTAAGGAACAAAAGGTCTTTATGCCCCACCCCGTTTACCTCTGGCCCTAAATAATATAATAACGCATCGACTTTATACTATTACCTCTATATCTATAAAGCTTAGGCTACTTATATAGGTCCTCGATTAGATAATTAATATAGCTTTAGTAAATAAAC
This sequence comes from Fusarium sp. NRRL 66088, assembly GCA_013186415.1. Classification (NCBI taxonomy): domain Eukaryota; kingdom Fungi; phylum Ascomycota; class Sordariomycetes; order Hypocreales; family Nectriaceae; genus Fusarium; species Fusarium sp. NRRL 66088. The sequence goes on along the minus strand of JABCKD010001476.1, from coordinate 591 downwards.
TTTATTTAGTTTTAACCTAATAAAAATCATATTAGACCCTATATATTAGATTTTAAAACCTTAATATTATAGATTTACTAATCTTAATTTATATGCTTAGTTCTATTTAGACTAATCCTAGCACTCTATATCCCTAATTGTCTTATTGCTTAGCTTTTTTAGCCTTTCTTTTACTATAACTATACTCTTTAGCACCTTATTACCTATAAAATTTCTCTCTCACACCTTAGATAAAAGCATAATACCCTCTATAGTTCTATACCGCGATAATTATATATATAAGCTATAAGGATTATATTATATTAAAATAGCCTCGCTATTAATATTTATTATCTTTATGCCCTAGAGTTTAAGGGCTACCTAGTCTAATATCTTGCTTTATACCTTATAATCTATATAAGTAAAAGCTACTATATATAGTAATCACTGCTAGCTAATATTCTTTTTTTATTATAGGCGCCTTTTTTAGTATTTTATTATAGTATTAATTAGCGTTAAGAGAATAATGCTAGCTAGTATTCTTATAAAGTAGAAGTCTATTATTATCCCTAATGCTAGTATAAGGCCTATTAGCGGGCTAAAATATAGTAG
>JABCKD010001474.1:0-16450 GCA_013186415.1 Fusarium sp. NRRL 66088 | reverse complement strand
GCCAGGTGTCTCTAAAACGTGAGTGGTAGGGCATGAGGGAAGCTTGATATTATTGCCTTCATATTCCTCAGACCGGCCACTAGCTAGCACATACGACCATACCTACCGGAGAACTCGGGATCCCGTCCGCTCTCCCCTAGATAAACCGGTAAGGGGCGGATTAGTAGTTGAGTCGGTGACGATCAGCGAATCCCCGCTGTTGTATGTTTTTTTGCTCCCTCTGATATTTCGCTTTTGCCCAGGATGACGGTTGAAAAGGAAACCAGTTAGTAGGACTAAGCTCAGGTCGTTGACCTCTGACGTAGACGGCGGTCACTTGTCCCTTGCCGAGGCCCAATGTCACACTCGCGCAAAACGATGTTCAGTGCCAGTCGCTAAAGTCTTCAAACACCTATGAGCATTTTTACTGGTCACTCGTTATCTCGTTTCAGGCCCCAAACCCTGACCCCGTGTCAAGATGTCGGGGTGAAGTGGTCTAGATCCTATTCTCTTGCTCGAGCTGTCTCATATCGGATCTTGGCGTTACTGATAGCTTGGATGAAGTAAAGACTCTTGTTGTTTGTTTCAAACCATTTCGCCTGAAGATCTTGTAGCCAATGAGATTTGTCTTAATGTAACTGGCATCAAACATGGCCTATTTTAAGTATACACCATCATTCTCTCATCGTAAGCGAACAAGTGACAGATTCTTTGACTACAGACCAAGGGCTGAAGGTATCAGCCTTTATCCACTTCTCAGAAATTGTGGCTAACTTCAAACCGTCGCTTATCCTAAGTAGTTATGAAATGAGACATACCAAAGTCTACCGTGTCGCAAGATGATTTCGATGGCCTCTTTTGGACTTGGGAGGTTTGAACCTATTTTCAACTCGCCTTGGCCTAATAAACTGTACATATAAATACGGACTAATCCTCTCCGCTAGAGGTGACACTGTTCTAGGCCTATCTAAACGCGCACGCAGCATCCTTAAGAACATACCCAGCACTCCTTTAGACCATCATGCCTTTCTTCAGCAGTCTACGGCACCGCCAGGCCGTTCGCCACCAGTACATCAACCCGCACCGTCTCCTCGTCACCACACTCCTTCTACCTGCCCTTGCCCTCGCCCAAGATGATGACGATCCTACGTCCTCGACAAGACAATTCTCTCAGCCCTTCGTCGATCAAGTCACGGGACTTAACATGGAGAGGTTCTTTGGTGCCCGAACTTCGTTTGCCTTTGCCTTTGCTCTTCCTGAGACCCAGGCTGGCACTGGTGCTGGTGCTGGCTCTTTCATCGGCCAACTATCCTTTCCGCTTGTCAATGGACAAGGCTGGGGATCGTTCGGTCTGACTGGAGATATGGAGGGCAACTTTATTCTTGCCGCCTGGCCAGATGGCAACGGAGGTGTCATGGCATCCTTTCGACAAGCCACGAACGAGGATAATCCGCCGGAGGTAGCAGGGCAGTTCCGTGTGAGGCCGCTTCCAGAGGGAGTGTCTGTGAACTCAACTTCCTTGCTGTATACCTTTCTCTGCGAGAACTGCCTCGATAGTGCTCTCGGTCTTGGACCAGAAGCTACTGCAGGCAATGCTGTCATGGGGTGGGCAATGTCAGAGAGGCCGCCGAGAGGTGACCCTTCTGATCCTGGTGCGTTCCTGGGGTTTCATGAAAGGGGGTTTGGGCCTTTTACTGCCCGGTTAGCACAAGCCAAGACTGCGGGGTTCGATGCTGTTGCAGCCACGGCTCTTGATCCTGTACGAGACTCTGGGAATGCGGTGGCAGCTGTGCCGGGAGCCTTTGAGGAGGGGAGTGGTGACGAAGATAGCGGTGACGAGGGGGGTGCTGTTGATGGAGATGGAGACGACAGCGGGGATGATAGTGATGATGATGATTAGACTCCTTTGTTGAGAGAACCGCCTTGTGGTCTACCTTGATTGTCTAAACCCCTGTATAGTAGATACCGTTCTATAGCCTGAAAATGTCTCAAATGCCCAACTTTTGCCTCCAACAGTAGATGACGATCAACCTAAGCTTACTAACTTTTGTCCGTCTATCGGCGCCCTGTGATGCCTTCCCTCATCATTCTCCGAACAAAGTAGATGATGCTAATTCCCAAACCTAGACCAGCAAATCCCACAGCCATGTACCAAGCTGCTCGATAACCAAACAGAAGATCAGCCATCGTCTCTCCGCCATTATTGACATGCACTTCAACCGTAGCGGCAAATCCGAGGCCGAGACTGATGCTGTAGTTGACAACTGTGCTTACAAGGCTTGCTGCGATACCTTGATGTTCTCTCTTCACCGCATTTGACAAGATGAGCGTAGCCGCAGGGAATGACATGTCCATTCCCCAGGTCATGATGATGAGGCTGAAGAATGACTGAAGCCAGTAGGACTGGTCTACAGGAGCAGTCATCATCAGAATCGTGCCGACCGTGAACGATACCAGGGCGATCAACATGACCAAAGCGGGATGTGTAAAGTGTAACAGCCAAGCAGTCGTCAGAGAGGCGATTGCGCCTGAAATAGCCACAGGACTCATCCACGCGGCTGTAAGGAGCGGTGACCCTCCGCGTAAGAGCTGGAAAAATTCCCAGGTATAGTAGATCCAAATACCGAAAGAAGCCCAGCCACCAGCTACGCAGGCCAGGATAAAGCCAACATCACTCGTCAGAGTGTCGAACGGGATGAGGGGGTTCGAGGCGACGCGCAGTTCGATGTAGAAGAAGACGGGGACTAGAAGAACACCGATGATCAGGAGGACATAGACGTATGGTGTCTTCCAGCCAACGATCGGTGCTTGGTTCCAGGCAAAGTTGAAGAGGACCAGAGCAGTGATGCCGGTTGTTGCACCCAGAAGATCCAGTTGATCCAGAATCTCCTTCCATGTCATGCTTGATGAAGACAGCTTGTGAGGTGGATCGGGGATAATGAAGGTCGCAAAAACAGCGATAGTAGCTAGGCCGATTGCGAACGAATAAAATGCCCAAGGCCACCATTCTTGGTGATCTTTAACAAAGAGACCGGCGAATGCAGCAGCAAAGACGTTGCCACCCGGCGCGCAAGCTCCAAAGAGGGCGAATGCGAGGGTTTTCCTAGGGCCTGGGTGATACGAAGCTCCTAGAATCGCCAGGCCATTAGGCATCACGATTGCCGGACCAATCCCCTGAAAGACTCTTGCAAAGACAAAGAGGACATGGTTGGAGTACGTGGCGAGGCCTGCGATCATTGACCACAAAGCGAACCACACGAATCCGATCAGAAACAGGCGCTTGTAGCCAAAGACATCTCCAAGGCGGCCTGAAACGAGGATAAACGTGCCGACTGTCAAGCTGTAGCCAGCGATCAACCAGCTCAGCTCCGCAGGGTTGCTCAGAGAAAATGAAGCACCAATAACGTGCAAGAGGTTAAGACAGTTTCCTAGAGCGCCTTGAGTCATGAATTGAGCCATGCAAATGGTCGAGATGAAGAGGATCTCATGAGGCAGAGAGAACGTCTCGGCGATTGAGACGGCCGATTTTGTCCGAGTTAGGTCGGGCGTTGTAATGCCATTGTTCTGCGAAATAGCCTCTTCATCATTGACGCGCTCGTCTGAGCCAATATTAGCGATTAATCTGGTTAATTGAGCGCTGATCTCACCTTTTTCCCTCTCCGTGAGCACCATTTTGAAGCTTGCGATGCTGTTATTAAGGAGAAACTGAGATTGTCACAATCTCGGTCATGGATTGCTCGGATATAAAAGTTCGGCGACAACTCTCCGTTGTTAGGATCCGTATATCCGGATATCCATGAATGTGACATCATTGAGGCCGTGTTGGTCGCCACGACGACAGATTTTGATGGCAATGTTACCCTGATTGCTCAGCGCAATGACAGGGGCAAAATGGAGTCAAAGAAACGAACGAAGAGCATCTCAATGCCCTTTGATCATAGACAAAGACGGAGAGCGAAGATTTCAAGAATCTGGGGAACAGAGTACATCTGCCACTGGACGGCTCAAGGATGCGCAGTGAAGAGGGTGAAAAAAAGAATGCATTGGATCAAACATGAATAATCATGAGAATATGAGATAGGAGAAATAGAAACAAGAGAAAATAAGCTGCTACACCCCAACAACACTTCGACACATCAAACTGTCGTCTCCTCAGTCACTATCACAGGCTTACTATCCAGGGCGGACCTCGAGCTGTTGCTGTCCTGAAGTGCAAACTCGTAAATCTGACCTACAGGGCTGTCTCTCATGGGCAAGGCCCTAACCATCGTCTCCTTGTCCCCGTACTGATCCAAGCTCAGATGCTTAGTTGCTCCGGCAATTGCAGAAAAGGTCATCTCGCGCTGCTCATGCACACCATCCCGCCACATGGCATATATCCCGGATAGCACGCCGACTAAAGCAACGACAAAGCAGATGGTATAGACAGCCAGAAGTACCTCCCACTGGTAAACAAACTTGTTCACAAGTTTATGTCGGTCGCAGGCGTACTCTGGGCCACCGGGTAAGGTCCCCGAGAGCTCAGAGGTGTTGGCTGCCCAAGACACTACGAGCAGTTGGGGGTTGTACAGGAGCGAGATAAGCAGGTCCTCGTAGGCCCTACGGACTTCCTGTTTGAGATCAAGGACGGCGATGTAGTCGTGTTTGTCCATCAGCCTGGATATAACTACATCCGACGATGAGACATGGTGAGGCTGTTTGATTTCCCCATTCATCATGTCTCGCATCGCTTTTCCGAATGAGTGGTAGGCAGCTATGCGACGGTATGTTTCCACGTTTTCCCTCGGATATGGACGGATATAGTTCTCTTCAGGAACCGCGACGACGCCGTCGAAAAGCCCGTCTTCGAGAACTGTATCCTCTGGGACGTCATGAGTGCCCTGGTATGTCGTGTTGATGACTTTGTACATGTAATCTCGCTGAGTGACATTGTACGTCTGCAAGCCACCCGTGTATGTGAGGTTCACTGTGTAGTTGGTCACGTAATGCTCACAGGCTAGCACGGCGGGTGTATATGCCTCGTCCCACCCTGTCTCGCCTTTTACGTCGGGCTGCGTTTTGTTGATATCATCCACAGTAGTGTATCCGATCCACATGATGGGCTCGACTCTGAGAGCTCCGAGGTCAAGGGGATAAGGGGGCTGCTGAATAGGTTTTCCACCTTCTCCTGAGGGAATCTGACGACCATATTCTCCATATTGGGTCCTAGCAAAATAGGTATAATTCCCCTCGGGAGCGAGTTCAGTCATGTTGAAAGGAGCCTCGACTCCTGCAAAGTCATCGATACGAATGCCTGACTTCGGGGTGACAGAGTCGCACTTGTATCCTGGACCGACGAAGTGTATGACGGTTGAACAGTTCCAACCTCTTCCGCAGATCTCTTCAGCTACGTTCTCTCTCTGTACAGCTTGGTTTCCTGTAAAGACATTGTTGGCAATAGCTTTGAATTGGCCACTAGGCGCAATCCAGTAGTCGAAATTGTTGTCGCCCTCGCCATCTCCCGTTCTGTTCCAGAGGGAGAGGGAAATGCCGATCAACCCATCGCTCTTGGCTCGTCTGGGGTTGTTCCACTCATTGTACGATTCTTGAGAGAAGTTCAGGGTACGGACAGACCGACACATGGCACCTCTTTCCACCGTGAGGCCAGGAGAAACGCTGAGTGTGGCTGAGGAAAAGATGACAACAAGAGGGCTGATCCAGAAGAAGAGGCTCAGGATCATGACGAGCCACGTTTTCTTCCACGCTTCTCGGCTGAAGAGCTCCATAACGTCATGAGAAGCGCCGAAGAGGGAGTCAATAGCATGGACAGAGTAATCCTTCTTTCCGACAGCCCGCCAGGCTGTCTGCCTTTGTGCCATAAGCACCGAGAGCACAAAACAAGCCTTTGACACGAAGGAGATGGACTGGCCCAGACGCAGCCACCAGTCCTGGTCCTTGGCATCTTGACCCTCGAGGTGGGCGTAGAGAAAGTGATGGCTCAGAGCAGCGCTAATCCCGACGAAGAGAAACAACACCATGGACCATTTGCTCTTCATGACCTTCAGGAACACAGTGTCATCGTTTGGATGATGAGGAGGATTTTTCTGGCTGGAATCATACAGACCAAGGCCAGTGTTTGTATTCTCGACTCGGTTGGAGCTCAAAAGGCCCATTAAGCTGACCCGCTCGCGATCGAAGACGGGAGATGTCCCAAGATTGGGGCTCACTGGGTCTAGCCATGGTGAATTGCCACCTGAACCTAGGATTGTCGACTGAGGTGATTGAGCTGGCAATGGTGGACTTGCTCCGTTGGTCGGAGAGCCCAGAGGGGCAGCTGATATCTCGGGTCCCATATTGTGTCGTTGGGGGGTTTTGGCTTGAGTGGCTGGCTAGAAAGACGCTTGAGTAGGACGGAAGTGCTGTGTTATGGAGCAGTTCAAGATGCTATTTAACATTAAAATCCCAGATCGTTTCTTGGGCGTGCCTCCCCCTCAGCTTTTCCCAACCAGGCTCTCCAATGTCTTGCTCAGCTTCTCCAACTCGAAATCAGGCTCTATGTTGTGCCGCACCCATATCAGACCTCGTCTGCATATTGAGACACCATTTCCTTCTGAAAAACAAAAAGCCTCTCTGTCGCCAGCTGAGCAGCTGTGGCAGATGTCGGCCGCCATGCAACGCCACATCACAGTTAGGCCAATGACGACTGCTAAAGCCCTCCAATTACTTCATTACTAGGCAAAGCCAGAAGAGCGCCATGTTATCCCTTGGTGGAGAAAACAAGGCTGTGCTTGCAGTGACGTTGTCCCGGGGCTTCGAGGCTCTAGACTCATGCAAGACGAGAAAACATTGTGTTCCACAACTCGCCCGTGGCGCACAATAGCCAATCGTAGTTCCTCATGAAATATCCGGTGAGTACGGGCGGCATGTTGTGGTGGCTGGAACGATTGATCGCCATTTGCTGCGTTTGTTGATCAGTGGCAGAGACTGGTTGTACCGCCTTTCCCCCCCTCCCCCCACAAAGGTCAAAGGATCAAGGGATGGGAGCCTGCTCTGAAAGCGCAAGGATATGACTGAGCCCTTGGCTAAATTGAACTGCCAACAGTCCGGGCACTTCGGCAGGCAAAGGGCCGTCTATATTTCTATACAAGATCCGCCCACCCTCCAGAGCTCGTATACCATGTTGGTGGACAGCATGGTAACATGTGGCTATGGCTGAGGCTGAAGGGGGTGGTCTTGATATCAGCTGGTCGTGGCCGCGCGTCCTTAGCACCCAAATCAACCTCGACAGGTCGCAATTAGTGCATGTCTGGCGAAAAGCCTCTTTTGTTTTCAGATCGAGGCCTAGGTGGCTGTGAGTACCTTGAGAGGGTTGGCCAACGTCACCAGAGCGGCAACATGCAGATGCAGGTCTCAGTCTCACGGGCAGACTCTCATGCGAAGATTACGTTTCTCATCTACCAATTCGCTCACCAATGCCCAAGCTGAAGAATGAGGCTCTGCATCATTCCTGGGTTACAGTCCCTGCTGTCACAAAGGAGCCCCTTCCTGGACCGCGTGTTCCAGCATCCTGTTAGGTGCAGAACATGCTATTCAAGAGATTGTATGTATACAAATTTGTTCAAGTGTCAAGGTCAATATAATTAAGGCAATCTATTCAATCTAGGGCTCCTTTATTTTTTAAACCAGGCCATGTTTCTAGAACATGTGTAGATGGGATGCCATCTCAGGATTAGCAACCTTGAAAGCCTGTTTGGCTTCTTCAATAGGCATGAACCACTTGGACTCATCCACTTCGTACCATCGGTGTCCTTCTCCTACACTGACGACGAGTTGCTCCCAAAATTCTAGAAACTCTTCCCATTCATCTTCCTCGGCCATCTCGGGAACGATTTGCGTCATGCGGATCCATTCCTTGCGAGGATCCCATCTGTCGGCGACGATGAACTTGTGTCGAGGCTCTCCATACTTAGCGATCTTCTCTTCTTGAGAGGGTTGGTTGGCGAAATATGACATGGCGTCGCAAAGGATATACCAGCTATGGGCTTTGAAGGCCTCAAAATCTTCATGCTCCACCTCGAGCTCCTTCTTAACGCTCTCGATGCCAAGAATTAATTTGTGAAGTCCTTCCAGCGTGGGCCCGTCGACGGCAGCGTGCATCAGCATCTCCGCCTTTCGGATAAACAGATCGCCAGCCTCGGCGCGGTACTTGTATCCATGAAGGTTTGTTCGGTCCATCAGCTCATGATAGGTACATGTAATGACCCATTCAAGGTTAGTCACGGCTCGATGATGGCCATCTGTCTGGCACAGGGGGAAAACCTTATCGCTTTGCTGCTCGAGGAATAGTCGGAGCAGGGTTGGAGGACACTGAGGCTGGAGGGCAATCTCTATTAGATTATCCGGGCGCTTCATTCTGATGTGAGCCAGCCTCATGAGCCCGTCCTTGCTGCCCTTGATCATGAAACGATCTTGACACAGGTCAAGAATGGCCCCCTTTTGGCAAGCAAGCTCGGCCATCTTGCAAAGCGTCGCCGTGATTGTTCTGTTATCAGTCCACTTCATCATCTCTGTCAAGTGGTCAATCACAGGCAGCATCGATGATGAAGCGTAGTACACTGAAGACTCGGGCAAGTCGGAGGCCGAGGGAGCATCGACCTTGGCACCTCTACTAAGGAGAAACTCGAAAGCCTGCAGCGTATCATCAGCATTTACCAAGCCACGGTAAAATCGCTCTGCAATTTTGACGAGAGGCGTCTGATAATGACCCTCGATCTGACGATTGACAAGGGGGAATCGGGTGTGAGTGGTTCCAAAGTTGTGTCCGGTCACTCTCAGCTCGTTGCGAACAGAGTTCTTCAACGTCGCAACGTAACCATTGAGGATCCCTTCCTGAAAGACGGGGTCAGGCTTTTCGTTGTTGTATTTGGCAAGCGGATGATGCCTCAGATGAGTCGCCCTCGCACGACGAAAAGCCTTGTGCAGAAGCATGTCATCAGAGGAAGACATGTCGTAGATTATGTCGATTAGACGGCGACTTGAAAAAGAGGTGAGGAAAGAAATCGTCGTCTCCATGTCAGCCTTCTTGTTTGACCACCGAATGCTCTGTTCCAGAGTAGCCTTTGCAAATTCGCACATAGGCAAGGCTGGATTCTCAATACTTTCGATGATTGACCGATAGGGAGACGATTCGAGAAAGGCAACTGTGTTCTCTGGGATTAGTTCATCCAGCGCCTCCAGCAAAGCCCGATGGAGAGAGTTCCTACGGTCAGGCAGTTCGCCCTGAGTTCCCTCATAAATGATCTTGAGCTGTACGGCCCGGGGAAACTCCCCAAGAAAAGATATGGCTGTTCCCATAGCAGAGTTGTCCATTGTGACAAATTGGTGAGTTGAACTGGACAAGGACTTGGTCTATAATGACATGTTATTGGGACATTTTAGAAAGAAAGGGGTGGGGATCTAAATTTATATGGATAGGTACTCTGAACAGAATGAACCTGTTCTGTTCCTGTTTTCATTGTGCTCTCTCCTTGTTCAATCAGTTTTGGCTTACTATCTTGAAGTTGTGAACAAGGGAGATCCTGGAATAAAGGCGTATTCCTGACGAACCAGAGAATGAGGATTCAGTATTCGGCATGCCCACTTGACTCTTGTTCGTGACCACAAAACTCCATTTCCGATGCATGTTTGTTCAAGCCCTTTGTTGGCTAGTGGCCGAAGAAGATCAACTCTATCTAACTTTATCGATGGTAAAGTGACAAAGCTCACCACCGGGCCCATAGCTGGTCTCTGAACACAGTGGATAGTCGTCAGCGACCCAATGTTTCAGAGGGCTTTGAGCGCTGTAATTGATCAAGCTCTAACAAAAATGAGGGCATTCCCAGCCACTTATCCCACTCTCTGATGGAGCCATAACAGCGGAGACAACCCCGCAAGCTTCGCCGAATCAAAGCAAGAGGCTGACAAATGAGTTGACCAAAGCCGACCCGATGCGATGCAGGCGATGACAAATGGAGAGAGGCCTGTTCTGTCAAGAATCGGAGACCTTACACAACTCACCGAGAATTGAATGAGGGGATTTAAGTACCTATTCCATCTTGCTTCGATCAAAATTTAATCTTTCCTTAATTCCCATCACCAGACCACGACCATTACGACCAAATCGGCAGGCCTCATCCTACACCATTCCCACAATGACGACCGGAGTCTTTCGATACATTGACCCAGCGTCAAGCGTTGGCGCAGACGGATCCCATGTCAAGCCTTGGAGTAAGGTTGACGTCGACCAAACGTCGTTTAAGCGAACAGAGCGAAAGCGTTCCGTCATCAACATCCGAGACGCAGCCCGCTCCACTCCATTTGGAGTTGACATTTCTGGCTTCGACGTCTTTACATCCCCCGCTAAGGAAACTACATTCACGGATGATGAGGCCGTTCGTGATGGATACTACGCCGAGGTTGAGGAACTACTACGGAAGAAGATCCCCGGGATTAAGAAGGTTGTGATTTTCGACCACACCATCCGGAAGCGAGAAAAGGATAGCGCACGTCAGCCTGTGCAGCAACTGCACGTCGACCAAACCCCTGGCGCTGCTGAGGTCCGAGTCAGACGTCATATTGAAGACCCTGTTGAGGTGGAGGAACTCATCAAGGGTCGGTATCAAATCATCAACGTTTGGAGGCCGATTGGACATGCTGCGACCGATTTCCCTCTTGCTGTTGTCGATTGGAGAACCACACAACCAGAAGATCTCATCAGCGTTGATCTATTGTATCCGAAGCGCAAAGATGGGGACGACGATGACGACCGCGGAAAGGAGGTGCGCCCTGACGAGGCAACGTTTACCTCTACCGAAGGATACGAGGTCAGAGGCGAAACCTACGCCATCGCGCCGAGTGACAAGCACAAGTTCTACTACGCAAAGGACATGACTCCAGAAGAAGTCATGCTCATCAAGTGCTTCGACTCGAGGAGCCAAGGATTGCCTGGAGGCCAAGAAGGGTTGGCGGGACTTACTCCTCACACTGCTTTTGTTGATCCTGCTACGCCAGCTGATGCGAAGGGTCGACAGAGCATTGAAGTCCGTTGCTTGGTGTTCTACTAGCTCATGAGCACATCATAACCAGGGTTTGGTTGGATTAATGTTGAAGATGAAGGCGAAAAACAGTACGGGTTTACGATTTTTGGGGCTAGAGCAGCCAAGATAGAATGAAGTCTCTTTTCGTGGTCAATTTTTAGCGTTTTCACCATATTTTCTGAGCATCTTGAAGGCCAAAGGTTTAAAAAGAGTGATAGAATGTGTATTATGCTAATCTATCAAGCCTTGAAGCTCAATCAGAATGGCTAGCGAAGGACCATACCCTACTTTGTGTCTATGAAGAGAAGTTTTTGTCTAATTCATAATCACCCTCACCCTATGTGATTGGCGAGGCAGAGCCTCATTGCGCAGACAAAGCGACTTGACTTACTCTTGCTTCTCTCCCGACTTGTCCAAATCTATCTGTTGAACCTGTTCTCCCATCTTGGGGGCCTCATCAGTCCCCTCGATTTCATCCACTGGGAAGGCACCAGGATAGTTCTTGAGGCCACCGTTTGTGTCAAAAAAGTAATCATCCTTCTTTTGAACCTTCTTTTGAACCTTCTTAGGGGCTTCATCAGTCCCCTCGAGTTCATCCACTGGGAAGGCACCGGGACAGTTCTTGAGGCCACCGTTTGTGTCAAAAAACTCATCTTCCTTCTTCGGAACCTTCTTAGGGGCCTCACCAGTCCCCTCGATTTCATCCACTGGGAAGGCACCAGGACAGTTCTTAAGGCCACCGTTTGTATCAAAAAAGTCATCATCCTTCTTTTGAACCTTCTTGGGGGCTTCATCAATGCCCTCGAGTTCATCCACTGGGAAGGCACCGGGACAGTTCTTGATGCTACCGTTCGTGTCAAAAAAGTCATCTTCCTTCTGGCTCTCCTCGGGTGGCTGAGGAATAGCTCCAGAGCACTTGTTTAACCCACCAGTCTGATCAAAGATTTCGCTCCGTGAGGGCTTCGTCTGATCAGTAGGGGGAAGCTCGAGGAGCGGGAGAAAGCCAATGCTCCCACATGCACCCATAAAATGGTTAGTAGGAGGAGCTGTCTCATCGCCAGAGGCGGGCACAACAGAATCCTTCTTCTCCTGATTGTTAGACATGATGATGATTCCGATAGTGATTTCGGGCTTAGTGCTTTTATCTCGTTCCAGGATGTCACAGATGAGTTGTTAGGTTCTATTTGCCTTGAGGCAACGCAATTATATAGTCCGGAGCCAAGCCATAACCTATGCCTGCGCCTACGAACTTGGGCATGTTCGGGTATAATCTGTACTCTTATTACGACATGCCCATCACTCATCCATTGTCGTTTGTCGAACAATGAGTTGAACATATCGAATTCCATGGTTCAACAACGGCGTATGACATGGCAAAGCTGATCAAACACAGGAGCATGTTCATCACATGTAACAAACAAAACTAGCCAATGAAGGAGGAATCGAACACGAACAAAGAATAACTTCACGTTGTATCTGTAAAGGTTCGACACATCCTAAGATAGAGGCTTTCTGGGCTCACTCATTTCATCTTACGAAACCTAACCTCGTCTGTTAAGAGTCTGGTAATGCGTTTTTGTTTAAAAGCCTGAGTGACGGCATGGTCAGAAATAGGGTAGGTAGGGTTATTGCGAGTCGGAGATGACTTCGGACTTGGCGTAAATCCGTGGAACTCCAGCCGGAGCGCAACGCTAACCGGAAGCGGAAATGATCTGAAGTCATTGACTTGCTGCTTACATATACTCGGTTCTCAGGGACTCGACTGATGTCCACGCAGAACCTGCTTTCCTCGTTACTGTACCGAAGTAGCTGGAGGAGATTGCTATTCGTAATTTCGTTGTATACAATGGTTTTCTATGGGCCTTCTAAAGGGTGTGTGTCATGCAGGCAGCGACGGAAAAAGGTATGTTCTCTGGTGCCCGCTTCCCCAACTTCCCGTCCAGGCTAACCCGGTTGAAGTGTGATCAAACTCGCCCTGTATGTTGGTCTTTCAATAGACGTTGTCTTTCGGTTATGTTCCGCTTTGGGAAACTGACAGTCCTACTCAGTCTTGTTTGAGATGCACTCGGGCAAACCGCAACTGTGGTGGCTATGATCAAGAAGGACTCACTGCATTTCGACGATATGAGGTTGTCAACACGTGCCCATCGAGTCCACCATCAACAGCACGAAAGTGCATGCTGCCCAAACGAGTACCCATACCGGGCACCGATCTCTTTCTGTCCGATGTTGGTCCAGCAGAAACGCCCATGAAGAAATCCTATGAATTTGCGCTGAGAGCCTTCTTCTACGACTTCTGTATCCCACAAACGAATGGGAAGCTCTCAAGAGGTTTCTTATCAGGTCTTGAAGCCATGGCCTATAGACTTGGACCTGAATCCAATTTGGTCAAGGCTTGCCAAGCGGTATCCTTCTTCAGTCATGCAAAGCCCTTGAATAGGCCTCACATGCACGAGAGAGCAGAAATGCTTCATCAGGAACTTTTGGGCTCTTTGGCTCGAGCGATACAAGTACCTACTCTAGTCGCTTCTCTTGAAACCAGATATATTGCCTTGCTACTAGGACTCTACGAGGTACGTTCGCCTCTTTTAGCCTCGCACGCCTGTCTATTAATGTCTGTCGATAGATATCAGCGGCGAACAGTGCTGATCGTCGCTCACATCATGCTCATGCAAAGGGCCTTTCCGCACTCCTGAAGGTTGGGACCTCACCGTTGGATCTACTACGCATTATCCGTGATGAAAATAGGCCAGATACTAACGGGCCGAGTGGGCGTTGCCAAGGAACCCAACCTCGCTTCCGAGTATGTTTGTCTCCCTAGGATTTGGGCTTTGGATTGGCTGACTGAATGATAAGCCCCGTGGCATCTTCTCGGTTCCGGCTTTGAGCGATGGGGAAGAATGCCTTGATAACTTGATGCTTGATCTCGATTCTTTGCAGACGAGGGTGTCAACCGCTTTCGACACCGGCACTCTCTTCCCTGGGATTGGCGAAGAGATTTCCTACTTGTACCAACGCTTTTCTAGCTGGTCAAGTTCTCGGTGCCCGGGGTTCAGGCCAATAACAGTGACCCATCTCAAACAATCGGCAGTGAACTCTGGAATTGCTGCTGGATGTTGGCCAGGGCGTATCGATACTTATTTCGATCTTTACGTGGCTGGTGTTTGGAATATTGTACGCACCTCTCAGCTTCGCATCATTGACATGATGGTCAAGTTGTCCGACTACCATGGAGATAGGGAGGCATCTTTGCACTGGATACCTCGAGCGAATGCGGTCGTCGAGGATATTATGGCATCAATCCCGTATCATCTGACTGATAATCTGCATGCGTTCATTGACGAATACACCACTGTGGAAGGGATCAATGATAGAGGGAAATCGCTCGGGGGATTGCTACTCATGCACCCACTCTGCGTGGCTTCTAGCTTCTCGTTTATTCCTGAAAAGATGCAAAGTTACATGAAACGATGTTTACTGTGGATTGGGATAGAGATGGGCCTAGGTCAAGCAACCCTCCTAGCTGAGGTCAGAGCCCCTTTTCCTGGCTATCATAAGTGTGAAGAGCTGACGTAGGTACGTGATAGGCACATGATATCGACAGAAGCTACCTGGAGAGCGGGTGTGTAATAATATGGGCAGGCTTTCTTGGGTAGAAATTTGGCATGACTAGTGACCAGCGGCGGGGGGAGACGGAGACTTGGCATTCAATAATAAATCAACTCTCATGTCAGATGCCGTCTCAATATTGAGTGAATATTAATATTGTGCTGTGATATCGACATAGCCAGGCCCCGAACACAAGCGTTTCTCAGTCAACCAATCTCGGACCTTTCCCCTTCATGATTGAGTCAGCCATTTTCGTACTATACGGCATTTGTAAGCCACGATGCCGTTGCGAAAAGTGATGAAGCTATCACCCTTCCGCATTGGGTAAGTCTTGCGCTCCTGTGGGGAATCACCCCGACCGCATCACGAAACCATGAACCCAATGGCCGTCAGTATCGGGATAGATCAAGCAGTCGTCGCAATCTCCGAGAACCGAAGGGAAGCCAAGCGGTATCTTTGAGGTATAAAACCCCCAAGGCGTCTCCTACCTTTTCTCAAACATAATCACTCAACCATCCAACTAACAGCCACCACATCCGTACACTTTCTACTCTCTACTTCAGCCAATATCACCCTCAAAATGTCTTTTGAAAACACCGCCGCCTGGATCACCAGTCACAACGCCCACCCCTTCGAGGTCAAGCCCGCCCCTGTCGGTGTCCCCGAAGAGGGTCAAATCTTGATCAGGAACCGCGCCATCGCCATCAACCCAATCGACCACAAGGTCCAGACAACCAGCGTCCACAGAGGCCAAATCAAATATCCCTCGATTTTGGGCGAGGATGTCGCTGGTGAAGTCGTCGCCTTCGGACCTGGTGTGACCAAGTTCAAGATTGGAGATCGCGTCGCTGGTCTGGCTGCTGGGTTTTTGACCAACAAGAACGAGGAGAAGACCTTCCAGGCCTATACCATCCTCCGCACCGATCTATCTGTCAAGATCCCAGAGAAATACTCGTTCCAGGAAGCCTCTGCCTTTCCGCTTGCAGTTGGAACCACAGCCGCTGGCTTGTTCAATACCGATTTCCTCAACCTGCGACTTCCCACATTCCCTGCACAGAAGCCCTCTGGGGAAATCCTTCTGGTCTGGGGCGGCGCCTCCGCAGTAGGCTGTGCTGCCATTCAGCTTGCTGTTGCGGCAGGCTATGAGGTTCTCACAACAGCTTCGCCCAAGAACTTTGAACTCCTCAAGACACTGGGTGCAAGCCATGTTTTTGACTACAAGAGTCCAACAGTCGTAGCTGACCTTCTGATGGCGGCTGAAGGAAAGAAGTCAGCAGGCGTTTTCGACACCATCGGCTTTGCGTCCTGGCCCTATACTCTGGAGTTTGCTGACAAGGCAGACGGAGTCAAGTTTATTTCTTGTACGGTGCCTGGATGGCCAGAGCCTCCTCAGGGAGTGACCGTGAAGCACGTGTTCTCTCTGTCCATCATTAAATCCCATGTTGCCTCGGCTGTTTGGGATGATTACTTGCCCAAGGCGATTGAGGCTGGCGAATTTGTGCCTGCTCCAAGCCCTCTGGAGTTTGGAAAGGGTTTGGAGAGTCTTCAGGGAGCGGTGGATTTCCTGGGCACTAAGGGTGTCTCGGCCCAGAAGGTGGTTATTTCGCTGGAATAGGATGAGATGATGGATTTTCGAGAGGTGGAGATTGAGATACAAGGCGAACGGGCAGTACCACTTTTCCTCTCTGAACACGAATAGTCAAATAGGCTCGTTCTAGGCACGTCGATAAACTTGTGATCCATAAAAGCCATGCGAGGGGTTGTCAAGACCGCTGTCCCAGTGACCAAAAGAGAACGCTCTCTTAAGA
>JABCKD010001473.1:0-17346 GCA_013186415.1 Fusarium sp. NRRL 66088 | reverse complement strand
GGTATCTCTGAGGTCTTTATAATCTACTTATGCAAAGTCTCTGGCACATACGACCATACCCACTGGAGAACTCGGGATCCCGTCCGCTCTCCCATAGATAAGCCAGTGAGGGGCGGATTAGTAGTTGGGTCGGTGACGACCAGCGAATCCCCGCTATTGTATGTTTTTTGCGCCTTGCTTTACTTTTTGCTTCAGGTGTTTCCAGGGTTGCCTTTAAATATCATAGCTGGAAAGAGCCTCAAGTATAAATAACTAACTAATATTGCACTGTTTCTTTTGCCCTGTACAATGGGCTGAGATCTAAGGAAAGGTGTTTCGCAAATAGTCGTACATGTTGCCTCGTATTAATTCCGTAATCCTAAACCAAGCATCCATCTCTGTTTAATCGTGACCAATAACATTAAAGAAACGCACTTGTAATAAACCTCACTCTTACACCGGCTGTTGACTAAAATGCAGCTCAAACTTTAGGTTTGGCTCTTTGGCCTGCTGATAACACCTTTGCATCTTTTGAACAAAACTGTGTAAACCGTCGATGAACTGGTCATTGTTGCCCGGCTCAACGTCATACGTCCACGGGCCGAAGGGTGTTTCCAGCGTCACGCACAGGGGCCGGACGTTGGCTCCCGTCCAGCCTAGATCCAACATCAGTTCGGAGAGGGTCATCTGGAACACGTTGGCTGTGGGTCTCCAGCTTCTGAACCCTATATCACCATATCTGAAGAAGATGAATGATGAAGCATGAATGATTTGACTCTCTTCTGCGCTTAGCACAGTGTTGTTAGGAGGCGGCTGGTTCTGCTCAGTCCGGGGCTCGTTCATATGGGGTTGACTGGTTTGAGAGTGGTTGGTTGGAGGCTGACGAGTTCCTGTCCCGGATGTTGAGCTGTCATTGGCTTGTTGCTGGGTTGAATTCCGCTCCGTGCTGGGCCCCGCCGGGGATTCGTGCACTGGGACCCGCCTCGTTCTAGATCTAGGCTGAGGCACAGGGGCCTTGGGCGGAAGCATGGAGCCTTTCTTGGTCGATGCCTGTTTCTTCGAGGCTTTTTTACCGGGCTTTGATGATGGCTGCTCCGCTGCTGGTGCAGTATCGTTACCGCGAGGTGCAGTACTAGAGGGATTCTCACGAGAAGATGCTTCGTTGGAGACATTGACTGCAGGGCGTGGTGGCTCTCGAAACCCACCCTCCCTGTCATTGTCTTGTTCTTCATCTTCCGAAGAAGAGGTCAGAAGAGCATCGTCTATGGTCTGTTCGCGAGCGAAATCCGGGTGCCGGACTGGATTCCGGGCCCGACCCGAGGATCGGGTTTGTTTGTACTCATGACGAGCGTAGCCCCTTTTCTTAACAGGTGCAGCAGAAGGGGGATCGGCCGGCGGAGCATCTTGGGAAGGGGCGCTGGTCGGGGCAAAGTTGGAAGACGAGTTACTGGTAGAAGCCACGTTGGTAGATGAGTTACTGGAGGACGAGCCACTGGTGGATGATCCGGCAACGACTTCTATGTTGTCTTGTTCTTGTCGAGGGACTTTGGCGGGACGGACATCTTGAATGGAGTAATCTCGTGCCGGCCGTTTTCCGCGATCTCGAGGCTGGTAGTCAATGTCAGCATGATATGCAAAAATTTGACAAACCTGGCACTCACAACATGGGTATCTTCGGTTGGGCTGTTGGGCCCTTGATACGGATCTTCAACGGGTGCGGTATGGGAGGGGATATTTGAAGCTGGGCTATCGGCTTGGATGTTAAGAAAATCATCTCTCATTTCCCATACTTGGTTGATAGGCTCTTCATCAGGCGGGATACCATCTGGCATCTCAAGTGGCATAAATTGCTCGGGGGCGAATCTCCGGGACGATTCTGCAAAGGGGTCGACGTCCCTGAGAACAGATTTATGAGAATGAGAGTCTTCAAGAAGTATTAGAAACGACTTACGCAGATGGTCCTGAAGCATTTGTTGTGGGCTGCATGCTGTCAAGTTCGATGGGGTCGTCGGCGCTTTGGCCCCTGGATTCTGGGTAGGTTTGTCGTGATGTTTGTTCCCCCGAGACCTTTTTTGAAAGAGGTTTCTTAGTGGAGGTTGACTTGGGGTTTTGGGTCGACTCTTGGGGAGTTGAAGTTGTGGATTGTTTTCGTTTGTACTCCCGCGCTGTGCGGTAAAACACTTTTATCAAGAGATGATATATCCTGCAAAATTAGGGCCTTGAGCTCTGGATATATGTACAAGACTCACTTACGCTTCAAAGTCCCTCGAGAACTGGAGAGGCCGCCTGTTAGGCGAATTGGGATCGTCGGGCCAGAATTCAGGACCTTTTTGCTTGACCAAAAGGAAGACCTTGGTCATCTCCCGGAGGCCTTTCTGGTGGGCAAGTGTCTTCCACTTTGTCAAGCTGACACCGGGGAGGTTGTCGCTGGAAACAAAGGTTTCGACTTGTTCTGTGAGGGCTCTCTTGAAGGCAATGTCTTGCTCTTCTCCTCTGTGCCCGTAACCGAGCGACTTGCGGAGCTCGGTGAGGCTTGGGATGTTGCAAGTCTTGGTCTTGAAGCCCCGTTCACTTGCCTTGGATGGCTTTTGACGGCGAGTTGCCTGGGCCATGGTATAGGAGTTGCGGATGTGCAAAAGAATGGGAACAGTATTTATAGTAGGGGACAATGAATAATGAGGGTAAGGCACGAGGACAACCCCTATGTTGTTGCACAATCAACAATGCAGGGGATTATTCTAGAGAAGAGAGAGAGAAAGGTCATGGAAAGAGATAGAGGGAGCAAGAAGAGATGGGCAGAGGTCGAGAGTTCCCCAACAACTCTTGGCTGCACTGGTTGCGATGACTGCAATGACCGCGGGCTACCTACACCCCTGAGCGCGTTGTGACTGGGGGGTATTAACGGGTGACATTGAGGATCTGGGCAGGACTTGTGCTCAATAGTTTTTCTTTTTCCAACAGGTTTTATAAGGGACATGGATGCGATGCAAGTATCGACGTGAACCTATGACAAAGTTGCTCTGTCGGAAGAGTCTAGTTGGTCGAGCAACTAAGCTGAAAGATCACCACTTAGAAAGACCAACTTGTCTATAACTCCTACTAATTGACCTGAACTTTCAAAGTGTTTTACTCATAGAGTAACACAAACATCAAGACTACGCACAGTGAACAAAAAAACGACGGTGACATAGTCGTGACTTTGGGATGTTACCCAATTCAGAGTAGTTGCATGGGGGGAGGCCAACCAACAGCATAAAGCAACCAAAGAACGCCTAGGGGTCTGAAAAAAACTGGAAAAACTGGTTCCACTTTAATAAAACAAGCTGAGAGCAAGGATTACTTCTACCTACCTATTTTACAATTATAAGGATTCAGTATAATAAGGTGTGAAAGTTTATAGGAGCGAGTGCTTAGAGTGATTATATAACGAGTAGTTATGTTAGTTATAGCTGATACTACTAGACTCTAAGACGAACTACGGCTACGTTGATAAGTTTACAACTCTCTCAGCATACACAAGAGATAGACCATACGTTGCCACGCTCACCTCCATTTAGTGAGCTGCCTCCATGATGCACGACATCTACAGAGGTCATCAACCCCTTTTGACCAAGAGTCATCATCTCTCGTCCCCCAAATTTCCGATTTTAGAAACCAGTTTCATTTAATAATACGCACAAGCAGCTGTTGCATCAGTACAGGGTGGTTGTCGGGGCTACTAGACACAGTTGTGGTGGTATCAACAGTCCTCCAACTGGGGTGACTACGCTCTGACCAGTCTCACCGTTCTCGAACACCTCTGATTAAATTCCCCTATGTACGTGGCATTCGATAATTGGAAGTTGGACGCAGTTGCGTTAGATCGCGGTGCCTTGATCTGCCGTTCATGGTTCCAGATACCCTCAATCACCGATGTGCAATCCCCCAAAGGGGAACCACGCGTGACTGCCGCCGGGTATGCACGATGAAGCATCCGACAAGAAAAAAATCTTCAGAGAAAAGAGAGATTGTAAAGAGAAAAGAGGAGATATGAGTCTGGGCGAGGGCTGGACGTTCAGCGCGCGGGCACATCGTCTCCATCAGCGCTTGGACAATTCACCTGGAAAAAGAAAAGATTCACCTTGAAGTTCTTGTAAATGGTCAGGATTTTTCTCACCTGCGGCATCTTTGGTGGTCATTGCTGCGGCGCGGCAAGGCGAACCACACTGCTGGAACCGAACCAACAAAGGCAAACAAATCCACTCCGCCATCACCCCATGAACCATAGCCCAAGGCATGTTTTCAAGGATTCAATGAAATGAAACAGTAATCAAGTCCTAAAATTTAAAATATCTGGAGGAGAGAGAGCTCATCGAGTCATGTATGCCGCACTTCCACCACTGCCTTGACTCCGCCATGGCCGGGGTTTCTGGCCAACACCAACACCCACACCCCCCCATACGCGACACCTAGACGCGAGCGCAAGGCAGACTTACCACACCTTACAGGTGCCGAGATAACCTGTACTGCGGCTGAAGGGGGGATCATCGCGGGCAAGATGAAACCCTGTCATGGTACTTGGTACACTTCAAGTAATAGACCCCCTGCGTCGGCCTTTACCGCGCGGGATGCATAGCCAAGATTCACACTGAAGGCACCTGTTCCCTCTGGCAATTCCTTCCTATCATTCCCAGCCTCTTTTTATTTTATTCTTTCTCTTTTGTTTGTAGTAGAACACTCAATCAATTCCCCCTACTCACAGATTACTCCTTAATCCACTTAAAAACACCTCCCACTTGACAACATGGTACTCCCCGAGCACGCCAGAAAGGCTCATCGGTCCAGTCAACCATCCAAGATGAGGCTTCCCAGAGTTGCAGAGCTCGTCATAGATCTCGGGCTTGCTGGTAAGAACCCTTCCCCGGATAGGGCCCTTGTCCGGGAATTCGACGACACTCTCAAGGCTTTCACCGACAAGTTCTTGGCCAAGAAGAACCTCCAGAGGATAGAACTCACTCAATGGTCGATCGCATTCAATCGAGACATCTTTCGGCAGTTGGCTACCTCGTTCCTCAACGAGGGTGGACGGGGTTCCTACTTTTGGCCTGATACGCCTTCACCTGCGAACAAGAAGGGATACTGTTTCTCTAAAGATCGTAAGAAGTGAGTGATCATGAGGAGAGACTACTACTTGTATAGAAAGGAACTGATCTGGACATGTTATAGGATCTGCGATCTCTTGATGCCACTGGCTTTCCGTCGTAACCAGATCTTGATGAACAACCAGAAACACAGGATCAACCCAGCGTATCCTGTCACGCTGCCTACCACCACTCCCACCAATACCGCTCAACAAGAGACTGTCCAGCAACAAACCACAAACTCGGAGACCACAACTTCTCATGCCTTGAGACCAAGTCACATTCCACGAGATCAGGGATCGAGCTTAGAGAGCCCCATTGACGTGGATGGGCTGTCGGACTTTGATCCCTTTGATAGCTTTAGTGAAGACGAAGGCCCGAGAACCCTCAAGTACCTGCGGTGAGTTCCCCTATCATTGCTGTCTAGTTCGTGCCATGACTGATGATTCATAGTGATCCTGGGTTCCCTTCACCAGAGTTGTCCGCCGCGCCCATGGCACCGCTACGAGCAAGGGTAGTGGATGAAATCGACGACTACGACCTTGGAACGCCTAAACGCGTACTAAGAGAGCGGACACACACCATGGCTCCTGAGGAAATAGATACCGTACCTGGTCAGGACCCATACGACGTTCCAAACAGCCCCGAGACAGCTGCGCTAACTGTAAGTTATTCTCATGTTGGTCACGACACGCCGATGGATGAACTCACCAGCGAATAGATCAACCAAGGCGAAAAGAGACCAGCGGAGACAGAGCTTGAAGACACAGCTCGTCGGACTAAGAGTCCTCGACTAGAACAACGCAATGCTACCGTTACGACCGAGCGCTCTGACGTTGACGATGATGAACACTCTCCTGTACCTCAAGTCACAAACAACAACACCTCTAATGGAGAGACGAGACAGGCCCAACTTTATAACTATGTTCTCCCTGATGGTTTGAGCCAGATCGATGGCTTGCTGGGATTCATGTCTCATCAAGGAAGTCCTGAACTCGGTGAAGACACCCACAGGGACGCACTGGCTCGAGGGACCGCAACATTCGACCCTCCTGCTAAAGCACCCCTTGCTCTCATGGCAGAGGCATCTGCTCCCGAGTCGGAGACAGAAGCTGAGGCGTCTCAAAAGGAGCCAGAGATGCACCCCTTGGAGAATGCCCCCCTTGACGAACCCCCCAAGACGCAAGCTCATCTCAGGGAGGAAACACCTCAAGACAATGTGTCAACAGGCCAACCAGAGACTGTCGATGACATCCACGGCAAGCCTCAGAGCCAGCCTTCTCACTCTGAAGAGCGAGAGCAGTCTGTTCCTGTCATCAAGGGGAAGCAGCAGCTTGAAGAACCTCAAGTCGAGGACACCCCCCCAAACAGAGATGCCACGTCCAACCCGGACCCGACCTTTGCCTTTACCGTGTACCAAACCGAGATGCGGCCGGTGGTCTGGAACTACTTGGAGCGTGACTTCTTCAAGGGCTCTCTGAGAGAGCTGGTCGACGAGTTGCCCATAGAGGATAAGAAAAGCCTCAAGGGTCTGTGCATCTCGCTCATGGGGAAGCGACCTGATCAGTACCAAGTGTTTCTGTACAACGAGGTCAAGTTCAGAAACGTCAAGAATATTTATCTCACGACTATAAAGGAGGAGATGCAGGAGGCCAAGTTGGACGGGTGTCGTCTGGATTATGAGCTTATAATTAGGGCTATAAGGTGATTGGGGAATGAGAATGCATGTATTGCTGATTTGTCTGATGAGATGGTCAGGGCCGTTGCTTAGTAGGAAAGGAACTTAGCTACCCAGAGAGGCATTTAATACATGAAGTACCGAGAGCTTCTCGACGTCTGTTCACCCGAGACATGGAACAACCGGTGAGTTTTTCGACCGAGCAGTCTGTTGATACACTTAGAGGGGCTATTTATCGTGTATAATACGACAACTGTCGAGTCCCCGCAGAGGAGAATCCCACCTTGATGCCTCACATGGGGACCCCAGATGGGGACCCCAGACTTGCAACTTTAGTCTGTCCGGCCCCGCGAGGATGGTGCTACTGATCAGAGGTTATTTAAAGAGCGTTGCATTCTCTGAAGGTGGTTGTTGGAAGTTGAACCATGGACTGGCAATGTGAAGGCCGGCCAAATGGCTAGTCTATTGAACAGAACTTAGCCCCTTCAAGATTGAACTGCCTGGATACTACTAGCAAGGGAGTACAGGCCGCCTTGCCATTAAAAGAAACCCCAAAATACTTTGTAAGTCGTCGGTAAAAAGGCCATGTTTCAGGTGTGCGGAATCATCCGCAATGCCTCGGCCACGTAGCTGTGGCCGCTGGGCGCTTAAAGGGGCAGATCCAACACCATCCCAAATGGAGTCAATCTGTGAATCACTTCAAGCATACAATTCATGAGTAGCCATAGAAATAAACAATTTACCAAATATGAATATTGCAAATTCAAGTAATCTTTTTTTTCTTTCGACATATAGCTGATGAGCCGAGGAACAGGCAAAAAAGCCTACACGTTGGTGTTGCTCAGATGCTCAGCCATGGCCAGATATCGGGCCAACATCAACACCAGATCAAGGCTCAGCAAGAAGCACCTACAAGACATGTTCATGGTTCGAAATTTGGCTGCAGAGAGACTTCAACTAGGGCATGATCAAGGCAGACTCTGTCTTGGCTGGCGCCTTACCTTCTGCCGGTTTCCACACTCTCAAGAACCGAATAAACGCGCCCATAATCTCGAACCTGTTCTATCTGAGCAGCAATACTTCTGCTTGTCTCTGGTATTTATCTACTCTACTTGGACTAGTCACGTGGTCCACCTCCACAGATATCTCACCTCACGAATCCATCCTCAACTCCTGTTACTCTATTGATAACCACTACCATGGAGACAGATGATAACCGCAGCGATCATCAACCGACTTTGAGCCTAGAGAGCATCAAGACAAAAGATATACCGACTGTTACAGAGCTCCGTGAGATTCTCGGGTTCGGAAGGGGCCAATTCGACCAATCCAGAGCCTTCAAGAAGACCATCAAGCAATTCGTCTCCGAGTTTACCGCCGAGGATGACACCCGTGGGTCCAGATTTACTCGCTGGAGAGATGAATTTCATAGAAAAGTCTTTTCCGATATGGCAAAGGGGTTCCTTGAGAAACATGGGCGTGAGTTCTGGCCCGACAGCCCCATCACACGACGCTTCCAGCACGAAAGGGACCATGTCCAGTGGGTCATCCAAGAACCATCCTTATTCCCAGTGTTAATGCTTATAGATAGACTTGTACACTTTTTGGAGCGGCTCTTTTTCCGACAAAACGAGCTATGCTATCGAAAGAGGACCGAAAAGACATATAAAAGAACGCCTAGAAATATCGAAAAATCCCCCGAAAAGCTGGACTTTGCCGATGCCCCTGATTTAACCCCTAACGGGTCTTGTCAGGCAGGGCAAACCAAAGAAACACCGATTAATTTGGACGATTATAATGCCTCGAGCGACAATGGATCCCGTCACCCTGACCATGATCGTCAGGCTGATCCGCCTCGGGTGTAAGTGTTTGGTTCACACCACTCCCCTATTTACTTACTGACTCTTAGTGAACCGACTCAACCTCCTTCTGTACTGAACGGCATGCCTTCGGCACTGGGGAATCCCCCTGAGCCATCGCCCCCTGACGACTCCAACATGCAACCGAGCCCGTCTATTCACACCCAGACGGGATATGATCAATTGGAAGATACACACAATAGTCCTGACGTCCCAGAAGGATATGTTTCTTCTGTGAGTCTCTTGTACTCTCCCGCTCTATCAGGGCACTAACTACTACCTAGAGCAACACTCATAAAAAGCGTCCTGCTCCTCCACAATTCGAGGATAACGACAGACAAACAAAGACACCCAGGCGCAGCCAAGAGCATTCAAACGAGATAGAAAGCTACAACTCTGAGTATTCTACTCCTACTAGGCCGGAGGAACTTAGCTCGGCCTCGGGTAGAGTGCGGCAGCCGCTCCATCGCCAGGACTACATCATGGGGAACGAGTGCCTGGAACGTCTCGAGCCCTACGCCGACAATCCGAAGAGAAGACGACAAAGAACTCGAGGAACTTCTATGGGAGGCACACAGCCGTCGACGGCTGCTCCTGTGGCGGTGATGGCTCTGGAGTCTGCGGAGAACCACCATGACATCGACAGCTCTCGGCGCAATGCCAGCGATGATCCTTTCGATGACTCTCCTGGAGTATCTGACAGAAGTCTTGGTTGTGGTACTGAACACGCTGTTCGGCACCAATCAAGAAGTTTTACTATGGGAGTTATGCCAGACTTTGGAGAGGAGAGTCTCCCAGAGCCAGACTTCCAACCAGAAGATGAGCCAAACATTGAACTGCAGGCTTCCCTTGAACGGGAACAAGCCCTATCTCAAGGGCAGGAGCAGCATCGTGTTGAAATGGAGCGATGCCAATCTCACCAAAGCGATTTTGACTCTGCTGTCAACGAGAGTCGAGCCAACACTGCCAACACCGAGACTGACAACAACACTGCTTCTACAAGCGTCTTCAACATCGACTATACCGTGTACAACGATGAAGAGGAGCCAGTATCAACCTGGACCCCACCGAGATATTTCTTCGCCATGTCCTTTGACGAGCTGGTCGAAGCCCTGCCCTTAAAGCGACCCCGCGGGCTTCGTCTGTGTCTGGAGGGAGCCGTGAAGCGCAAGGGTTTCTCAAGGACAGCCTGTGACCAAGAGAGGTTCAAGCTGCATCAGTGGAGATTTGGGGAGATGATGAGAAGCTGGGAGGATGAGATTGCCTCCAAAGGCGGACCGAAGCCCAACTTTGAGATTATCATTGAACCACTCAGGTGACATGGGGAATTATCCCCGTTGAGGCGGCTGATATTGGGCACACAGTCAGGGTCCTCATTAGTAAACGCCCATTATAAAGAATAGACAGACTAGTTTGAGCTTCTTCTTATCATTGTCTCTATTATGTAAAAGCGAGTTCATGGCAATGATAATGTTAAAGCTTTTCTAGCCATGTGCTATTAGTCCTGCGAAATAGTTGACATAAGGGTTGTGTTACGTTAACCAGCCGAGTCTAGTCACAGTTGATTCACCTCGATCACATAACTCCCATGTTACGTGGATAACTGAAAAACACTTTATAATACCCATCAAGAACGACCCCGCATGTTTGCGATTTTCTCATGTTACACTCTTCTCATCTTCCACCACTAGATCACGATAACCCACCACCATGAGCGGAACACAGATCGCACAGAGCCTCTTGCAAGCGACACGCGTTGCTCCAGAAATCTTCAAGCTGCGACCTGATTACCGCGTCCTCCTACTAGTCGTCGAAGGCATTCCCCCGGGCCCCAGCGACGCCGCCAGCGAAGCTCTCCTTCAAGAGGCCGAGAAGACGGCCAAGGGGCTTCTAGCGAAACACCCTGTCACCGAGATCCCTCACATCGCCGCCTGGAGAACCGCCTACAAGGGATTTGGAGCCAAGCCGCAAAAGACTCGCAATAGTCTGGAGGCTCTCACACGTCGTGTCGAAGCCGGCCTCCCTCGCGTCAACCGGTTGACCGACATCTACAACGCCATCTCTGTCAAACACCAGATTCCTCTGGGCGGAGAAGATCTCGACAAGTATGATGGATCACCATTCTTGATACGAGCGGCAGGCACAGAAGAGTTTCAGACCTTCTCTGGCGGAGAGCCTCAGTCGGAGCTCGCATCCCCTGGAGAGCCCATCTGGTGTGATGATACGGGCATCACCTGCCGTCGCTGGAACTGGAGACAGGGCCCAAGAACTGCGTTGACGGACAATACTACGCGGGTGCTGTTTATCCTGGATGCGCTGGAGCCTCTCTCGGATGAGGCTCTGCATCAGGCTGCCGATGAGCTTGCTTCGGCGCTCAAGAGTCTTTCCCCTGAAGTGCAAACTGCGCAGCGACTAATTTCTGCTCCTAACGAGCTATGATTGGAGTTGAATGGAAATAGGGATAAGAGAGAAGAAAGAAAAAGAAACGTCATGGTCTTGGTAATGCAAAAGAGCTCGACACTGCCTCATCCTGTATGCCTTGGCTCAAAGCAGGCTGGCTGCGGTGGCGCAGGGCGGCCAGAAGAGAGGCCTTAGTACATGGTATATTTTGCAATAACTCGCTCAAGACGAAATATCTGGACAACTTAAACCTTGCAACTGAAACTAAGACCTTTTACAATTCTCTCAGCTTTTTCCTGAAGTTTTTTTTCCATGACAGAGTCTTTCAACACCATGTCACTGGAGGGAGCGCCCGAAAACGACGCCCAGAATGAGTCAACCTTTTCAGTAGCCAGCATGTTTGGGGCGTTCCTCACTTTGAGTACATGCCTGCTACTACAACCTCAAGGCAGCTTGACTATTAAGAGGCCATCCGTCGTCGCTGGTCGAGTTCTGTTCTTTTTCTTCCGCCTCAACCCTATGCTGTGCGCCGCCGAAGCGACGGGGGCTTTACAGGCACTCGTGCTCATACTCTGGAGAGCAATCATGTCATGCCCTGACAATCAGTTTCCAGAGTTTGCGGTATTTTCCGCCAATCTACAGGCAGGGGCGGCTGGTCTACTTCTCCTCCGCAGCCATACCGCGTATGCACAACTCGACCAGAGGCTCATCGAGTCGGCCCCTAAACGGGGTCACACCATGGTGGTTCTGGACGCCATCACCATGATCTCGGTCGTGTACACTGCTGTCAAGCTTGGTGCCTCTGTCACACCATGGTATTTCCAATTGATCGCTTGGACCTACATGGTTGATTGGTTTTTAGTCCAGTTAGCCGTCATGATATCCCACTTTGGCTCTTCAATGGAGCAGTTGGATTCAGAAGAATTACTTCGATCAGCTGAGTATCTTCAACAGAAGGTCCGCGTTTTGGAATTTGGCCGACTATTGGGCGGGATAGCATTCATATTGCTGATGCTCAGCTTTGGCGATCCTCATCCACGCATGCCCCACCTCATAGTCATGTCAATGCAGACTTTTGCTTTCGCAATACTGGTACCTGGCCCATGGAGCCATGGTCTCCTTTTGGAGTATTATAGGGAGGCTACTGTGTCCATGATGTTTTTCGGTTCTCTCATGGGGACGATTTTCATGTGGGGGACCGGTTTTAGCACGTATGAGGAGGAGGGAACATTCAAGCCCGAGTGGCTGGATTGGTTAGGGTGAAGATACGCGATACCTACAGGTAGTTGTCGAACAGGGTGTGAGAGGATAAGTTATAGTTGTTGAAGATAGTTATATTCCTTATTGATCCAGACGAGCTCCCTTAAGAAATCCAATCAGCTTGATAAGCCATTACTCCATACACGTAAACGCCTGTAAGATCCCGCCAGCTATCCATCTCTAACTGGCAAACATGCTACAAAGCTCCCAGTCTCCACTCGCAAGCTGCCTCCAGGAGCTCGAGCAGGTGGCCTCAACCGTCTGCATCCCGTACTGACCATTCCCTTGGTCGATCTGGCGGAACAGGGTGACTTTGTAGGCGATGGCGGCAGCCATGAGACCAACCTCTACCACCTGGGGGTCGTGCATCTTGTAGGCGAGCCACTCCTCGCAGTGCCTGATCTCTTCCTCCAGCGGCGGGTCCGACTCGGCGGTGCGCGGCTCTGGGTCGCCAAAGAGGAAGCGGTTGGAGATGACGGCGTCCTTGCCGATGTACTTGAGGGCGCTCTTGGGCTTGTCGCACAGGGCGCGCCAGAGCAACGTCTCCATCTCCTTGGCGGCGGCGTGGTTGCGGCCCTTGATAGTGTTGAGCTTCTCGTCGTCCGACTCTTCGTCGTCAGAGTGCTCCTTTTGCTTGCCGCCGTTGAAAAAGTCCGAGTTCTCAATGCCCGACGTCAGACTGCCGCTCTGTCGGGGCACGAGCTCCATGTCGCGGCTGCTGGAGCGTTTTCCGAACTTGCTCTCTTTGCTGTTGAGCCCGTTAGGTGACGGGTCGGTTGTGAGTCCGAGCATAGTAGGCATGATGACGGTGTTGTTTGAGTGAAGTGAATGTGAAGCTATCGTCAATGAAATGGGTTGAGAAGGTTCAGGATCATCAACGCAAATAGCAATTCAAGAGGGCTAGCAAGTTTATAAAAGAACAAACAAACACCCCGAAACCAAACTCATACGCATGGTATTCGTCAGTCCATGATTCTCAGCGTCGAAATCCTGATTGCTGGGCTTCTTGGAGACTGGTGTGACGTCAGTCTTGGATGTAATCCGCCATCAAGTTGGAGAACTTATGACGGAGATCGACACTAATCGATCATGACCTCAGGCTTCCAAGAAAATGAGTAATCTCATTGGTCAGATGTCTTCTCGAAGCAGGATGTTAAACGTTCCTGGCCGTCGTTGATGTTGATGAACTCGGAGGGTCCCGTTGCTCCAAGTCTAGTGCCCGTTGACTTGTCTCATCGTCTGTGGCTGGTGACACTGACACTGACTGTGGCGTAGAAACTCGAATCTCACCAGCCACATCAGATCAGCCCCCACACCCCACTACCCGACCAAAGCTCAGTTTGTTCCATCAAGGGTCCACCAAAATTTCTGTCCCAATTCTTGACATTGTGCTTCTCTTCAACTTGCGCGACTCGTCACTCGTCATCATCAAAGGCGTTTGGTAATTGCAATGGATATCCTCAAAGTCCTGTCGCGTGGGACCAAAAAGACCACCAAGGTCGGTCTCAAAGGCAACAATGCCACGTCGAAGCTCCCATCTGCTGGAACAAGCACCAACCCTCAACTCTTTCATGATGACGTCCGCGGACAGAAGCGCAAGCGAACGCGCGACGAACCCAAAGCTGAGGCTCACGATGAGCTACCAGAAGTCGATTTCTTCGCCCCAAAGGCCGAACCCGCCCCTAAACCTCAACCCGAGACAGAAGAGGTCGACCGAGCACCCAGTCCTGCACGCGCATCGCAGTTGTTGAGCGAGGATGAGTGTCGCCAGCTGCTACGATCGCACCGGTTAAAAATTACTCTCCTTTCGAAGCCTGAGGATCAGTCCAAGGTCAAGAAACCCAAGAAGAAAAAGAAGAAGGCCGCTGTCGAGGTGAAGAAGGATACCAAGAAGCAGCTCTTCCCACAGCCATTGGACTCGTTTGGCGAGCTCCGCAACGCCTACGGCATCTCTCGCAGGGTTGCCGAGAATCTGGTCTTCCAGGGTTACCGTGTGCCGACCGAAGTCCAGATGGGTAGTCTGCCCCTTCTTCTACACCCCGAGGTAGCTTTGAAAGGAGAAGATGGACTGGATGGTGGTGTTGATTTCCTCGCCATCGCCCCTACTGGAAGCGGCAAAACCATTAGCTTCCTCATCCCAACCATCAACAACATCATGCGCAGGCGATCAAAGGAGGATCTACACGATATCCATGAACTTGAGGCAGTCATTGTTGCGCCAACTCGAGAGCTGGTGCATCAGATCGTCAGCGAAGGCCAGAAGCTCGCTCATGGAACGGGATTGAAAATTGTTTCTATGAAGAAAGGCACCCAATTATCAGCCGAACAAATCAATGTGTCCGAAGATAGTTCTGAGGATGAGGATGAGGACGACAAAGAGTCCGATTCCGAGGAAGAGAAGGGCGCAGACGACAAGAAGCCAGCTATCAAGGCCGATATTCTGGTTACAACCCCTCTGCTTCTACTCAACTTTCTCACATCTGGCCCCTCAAACACTCACAGAGTCTTGCCAACGGTGCGAGATTTGGTTTTGGATGAGGCTGATGTCCTCCTCGACCCTCTGTTCCGAGAAGCTATGCTGGCTGTTTGGACGGCATGCACGAGTCCTGACTTGCGACTCTCATTCTGGTCTGCTACCATGGGATCTAACATTGAGTCCCTCGTTACTGAGAAGTTGACTTCGAGGGCTCAAGCACTGGGTATTACACCCAAACCCCTGGTCAGACTGGTTGTGGGATTGAAGGACACGGCTGTGCCAAACATCACCCACAAGCTCATTTACACGGCGACAGAGCAAGGTAAACTGCTTGCTCTACGCCAGCTACTGCATCCTACGTCGAGCATTGACTCGGGTCCTCCCCTTCGGCCTCCGTTCCTTGTCTTCACTCAGACCATTGACAGAGCCACTGCGTTACACGAAGAGTTGAAATACGACATTCCCCTCGAGGCTGGCGGCGCCGCGAGAATTGCTGCGCTACACAGTGGCTTGACCGACAAGGCCCGCTCAGCAATCATGCGCAAGTTCCGTGGTGGTGAGATCTGGGTCTTGATCACCACTGACGTTTTGGCGCGTGGAGTTGACTTTGCCGGCGTGAACGGAGTGGTCAACTACGATGTGCCCGGATCTAGCGCTGGCTATGTCCATCGTGCTGGACGAACAGGCCGAGCTGGTCGTGAAGGAGGTGTTGCAGTGACTTTTTACACCAAGGAGGATATCCCCTTTGTGAAGATGGTGGCCAACGTGATTGCAGCAAGCGAGAAGCAAGCTGGCAAGACGGGCGACGAGGCTGGAGTGCAGAAGTGGCTGCTGGACGCTCTACCCGACGTTGCCAAGGCAGACCGAAAGAAACTCAAGGAACGGGGAGTGGAAGCTCGACGAAGCGGCAACAAGGCCAAGATTACGTCCAAGAGTGGCTACGAGAGGCGCAAGGAGCACAACCGCCAAGGCGCTATTGAAGGGAGCAAGAAGAGGAAGATGCAGGAAAAGGAACAAGACAGCGGAGAGAGTGATGGCGGCGAATGGGGTGGTTTCGACGACTGAGTCGAGAAGCGTTGTGATTAGAAGCGAAGACGGATACAACGCATACAAGCGATGCTCAAGGCGCAATAACGCAAAACGGCTTATTGAGAACCGATATATTGAAATAGCAACCGCTTCTGGACAAGATGTTCATTCTCCTTGCTCTTGATCCGGAAATCCAATATGAAAAATATCTTGGCGCAACGAATCAAGACCAACAAACCAAGCAAACCAATTTCACCTTGACAAGTCTTCATATTGGGGTCGACGGCGAGCTGTCCCCAAACGGGCAAAGGATGTTTTGGAGACAAATTACTAACGGAGAGTGATGTCGATAGCCTTGGTGGTCATTTGAACATTTCCCGCCATTCTGATGAATGCGCTTGTTCTGTCTTGTTAACCACCGTCGTTGGCGCCATACTTAGCTGACAAGACTAAGCCACGACACCGTCAAGGGTCCGGGGCCGAAACAGGCGGGTCAATCAATGGAAGACGCCTGTGAAGGGTTCGGTCCTGGGTCTTTGGGCTGCTCCGCAAGTAGGGCAGGGCAAGATCAACACCCATGGGCCCCGTTCATCCCAACCTGAGAACGAATCACAAGATATTCTCTCATGTTGTTGAGAGGCTTTAAATGTCGGCAATTCAATTGTAACCATGCGTTGTCACCACTTCCGACAAGGCGGAACCAACTCTATGGGCGCTCCCGAGCCAAGTGGAACACACGTGGATGCTCATTCCAAACTCTGATTTTGTTTCTCAAAGCTCTCTCTCTCATTCTTACCGGCTGCATCCGGCGAATGATCCTTTGGGCTATGAGTGCGAGCGGCCTGAGGGATTGAAGGATCTGAGGGATTCTCCAGACCCGCCAAGAGAGTAAGCCTAGGTGAGAAAAGTGTTGGTCTCGTCGCAAACGTCTTGCCAGAAACCGGGTAATGCGCACAACATGGCATGGCATGGCATGGCGAGAATGCCCTCCCTAGCCAGCCCCTCTCGAGTAAGCCGTCCCATCGGAAAGGATGCCCAACGCAGGAGGGTTGCCACGTTTCAGCGGCCGGGTTGAGAAAAAAGTCTGCTCCTGCATTCTTTAGCTCAAGTGACTGAGAAGCGTGTTCCGACGTGTCCTGCAACTATGACACCCTTGCGATGCGCCCAGAGCGAGGGGGAGGTGAGGTGAAGGAAGGGAACGTACGTCAGGGCAGATCCTTCATCGACGCAAGACTCTTGAGTGCAATTTGACGGCACACGACCAAGGCTCTTGGCCCGAAACCAGAAGCAGACCATCCATGGCCGGTAAGTCAAGGAAGGGCAAGGCAAGGCGCAGCAGCAAAGAAACAACAGTCAGCAGTTCTGGGGCCTACGCGCCAGAGAGTGGCTCAACTGCACTCGATGATGATTTTTTAATTGACCGCCTCGGCCAAGTCATTCAGGGCCCTCGATTGGCTAGAGGTTGGCGTTTTGGGAATCCTGAAACAATTGGCTCGCACCCACACCACCGAGCCTAGGCCACGAAGTCGTGATGCTTCATGGGAC